>PVJH01000758.1:0-267412 GCA_004026705.1 Nesogale talazaci
AAGGTATTTATTGCTCCATATTAAACATAACATTAGTAATCCTCAAGTTGTTACTTGATTGCTTCAGTGGTAAAATTATTAAGCAGTTATTTCCCCTAAACAGCATTTTAATGATAAAGTTGAAAATTATACAATTTTCTACACTCATTATTTTTCCTCAAGGTTAATGCATTGCCACATCATATTAAATACCCATATTAACCATTAGAATGCTTCATAATTTAAGCATAAATGACTCTTGTGTAACTAATAAAAAGAACAAATTGCAATAATTGTCATCATTATTCTCACATATGTGAGTAACAATAATATGATTTGGCTGATAATTTTTGTTCATAATATAGAAGAAACTCCAAGTCTCTGATGCTATTTTCCTAGTGTTTTAGGCATAGAATATGATCTGTGAGTGCATAGTTAAAGAAATAATAATATGTCCCAATATCAACCTGATGCTATGATCAAACCCTGCGTTTTACAATGGAATTTTTTGTTAAAGCAAAAAGAGGCTATTCGAGCATAATTGCTTTTTATGTGATTATCATTACTTAATTTTCAAATAGTTAAGTTTGCAGTGGTAGACACTAGATACTACTTAGAAGGAATATTGTTCACCGTAACATATAACATAGTTATTCCCCTCAATATTCTAGTAAGTGTCAGTCAATTGCCTTAGTACATGAATTCTAGATTTTCTATGTAATTTAAATGAAATTGGCATTCCATGATGCTCACCTTCCCGACACAATCACTGAAGACAAATGTGTGCATAAGCAGGTGTGGTGAAGAAAGCTGATGGTACCCAGCTATCAAAAGATATAGCATCTGGGGTATTAAAAGCTTGAAGGTAAACAAGTGGCCACGTAGCTCAGAAACAACAAAGACCACATGGAAGAAACAAACCAACCTGTGTGTCCAAGAGATCCATTGTCAGGCATCAGAGCACTAAAAATTATATCATTAGAAATGAGGGGGAGAACAGATTGGGGATCCAAAACCCATCAATAGTTGAAGTGACATCCCATTATACAGGGGTTTTAGGGAGGACATGAGCCAGTCAAATTACAGTGTAGCAATAATGAAATATGTAACTTTCCTCTAGTTCTCAAATGCTTCCTCCCACCCATTATCACAATTCCAATTCTACCTGACAAACCCAGCTAGACCAGGGGATGTTCACTGGAGTTGAAAACATGGGGAATTCAGGATAGATGATTCCTTCAGGACCAGTCATGCAAGTGGTGATACTGGGAGGGTGGAGGGAGGGAGGAGTAGAAAAGGGGAACTAATTGCAGAGATCTACAATGGACAAGAGGGAACTGGTTGAAGGTACACATAGAACAGTGTCCAATATGAAAAATTAATAACGCAATTTCTAAATTATTAAGGGGGAGTTAGTAAGGGGTAGGGGTAGGGATGGGAATGGTAGTGGGGACATAAGTGAGGGATATTTTGAGAGCAATGATGACAACAAGTGTGCAAATGTGGTATGCATACAATTGACATATGTATTGATCATGATGGGAATTGAATGAGCCCCCAATTAAATGATTTATAAAAGGAAGATGGCCCTGAATGCATTTCCGCTGCTGTCCTCAGTTCTGGTAGCTGTGTGCAGGGGGGCCCACAGTTGGAGGCCAGGGAGGAGGGAGGCACGAGCCCCCGTGAGCACAACCTTGGATCTGATGGCCCAGAGGACTGAAGCAAAGGCTGGTGAGGAGGGCGGAGCAGCGGTGAGGATGGAGCTGGGTCTGTGTGGATCCTTAACTGCCCTTGCTCACCTTGGGGAAGCACTGAGCAAGAACCCTGGCTCTATCAAACTGTGCAAGATCCGCGTGACCCAGAACATCTCCAAGACGATCGCCACATCGCAGAATCACATCTATCTCACTGCCAACAACCTCATGCTCAACCTGCAGGATGAGAGCTTCACGTGGGGAAGCAACAGCCTCATCAAGGGTAAGAAATGAGCTTGCTGAGCAAGAGCTTCACCCAAGAGGACATGGAGCTATCTCTCCCTGATCTTCAAGGAGTCGACTTAGGGGTCCCTGGACACTCCTCGCCTGCCTAGCCTCATGATGGTCTCCTCTGCCCTTCCTCCCCACCCCTACGGGATTTCGGAAGGAGAGGCCCTTTTTTCAGGGAAATGACTGTGCCCTCCCCATTTCATCCAAGGGCATTGGAACCGCGTGTGATTGATTTCTCACTGATTTATCCCATACTGGTTGAGTTCCCTCCCTGGAGACTGGGAGGAGAGAACGGTCATCCCAGGAATTCTCAATAAATTTTTATTACACACACACACACAAACAAACAAACAAACAAATAAAAAAAGGAGTAGTGGAAGAAGAAAAAAAGGAGGGAGAAAAAGGAGCTTATTTCCAGGGCTCAAGTAGAAAATATTTTGGAAATGAATGTGTACAAGTATGCATGATGCAAATGATGCATGGAATGTTATGAGCTGTAACAGCCCCTAATAAAATCATCGAAAAAATTTACTTAACAATTTTTTCCAGTTTATCAAACTTTCATGAGGAAATCAGAGTTAAATTTGCTGAGGATTCACAAAATTTTATTGTAAAGCCTAGGTCTGCAAAACTAAAAATCACCAAAATTTTATCAGTCCTGACAAATATGGAGATCACCTCAATTTTATTAGATTGTTGATTTGAGATGGTGGATGAAGATGGCAGCTTGACATCACATATTTTAAGGAATAGCTAACTGCATAAGTCTTAAAATTATATATGAACCAACCCCTGACAATACTAACATAGACTATTACAAAGTTAACACTTCCATTGAGAAGAAAAATAGCAGACATTTGGGTTCTACCTGCATTTATATAGTAATTAAGTGTTTGCCTCATTGGGTCAAAATCCTGTCACTAGATCCAACTGTTTTAGAGGATATACTTTTTTATGAGGGTGCCCCTCAAAAAACTTTGCTGGATGTAGCTTTCATTATATGCTTTTTCCCACTAGATGACATTGAACAACTCACTCTAAGTCAGTATACCAGTGGTGTCACTTGGGGAAGTTTTTTTCTGATCACAGTGAACTTTTTTGTAAAAGCAGTTTGACTCAAATCTCACTTTTTTTTGTAATGACTGATTTAAGACAAAAGTGTGCAACCGTGAAATTTTGTTTACTGTTCAGGAAAAATCATGCCAAAACTATTGTGACGGTGCTAGGGGACTCAAATGTATGGGTGGTTTTCTTGTTTCAAAAATGTGAAATGTCAATTGATGAGAAACTTCATTCTGGACATCTCTCCACTTTCCAATGGATGAAAATGTCAACAAAATTCATGCACCTGTGCTCAAAGACTGACAACAGAGCATGGAATAGATGGGGAAGTTACCTGGTCTATCTTGGAGCTCAGTTCAGTGAATTTTAATGCAAGATTTGGAAATGAGAAGAGTTGAAATTTGTGCCGTGAGTTCTAGCTGACCAGAAAACAGTGTTTAAATAGAACTATGTCATGTTTTTAAAAGAATAGCTACAAAGTGACCCAGACTTTTTCCCCAAGGTCATTACTGGAGATGAGAAGCAGTGCTAAACTTATGACCCTGAAACCAAGCATCAATCACACCAGTGGAAGACCATACCCCCCAAAAGCTTGTGAAGTGAAATCAAAGATCAAGATCATGTTTATTTGACTTTTTGATGTGAGAATGACAGTGAATTCAAATTTCATTCCACCAGGTCAAATTGTTCATCAATCTTTCTATTTAGAGGTTCTGTAAAGATTGCTCAACAGTGTGTGACAAAAAAGACCTGCTTTGTGGCAGGCAGGGGACTGGTTTTGCCACCATGACAAGGCACCTGCTCAAGCAGCCATCTCAACATTCCAGCTTTAGACAAAACCCAGCAAGTTTCTTTGGCTCCATACACCTTATTCACCTGACCTTGCTCCATGTGACTTCTTTTTGTTTTTGAAAGAACACCAATTTGGTGATATAGAAAAGAAGACAAAAATGAGGGAAGTGCTGCCAGCCACTCAGATAGATGAGTCTGAAAAATGTTTCCAAGAATGGAATTGCAGATTTGACAGATGTCTTAAGTGTGATGAAAAGTATTTTGAGAGTGATAAGGCTTTTTGTTTTGAGGGGTTTTTTTGGTTAAAAAAAATTAGCTTTGAAAAAATCTGTTTGTTTGTTTGGGGTTTTTTTTCCATAACCCCTTATATATCAAACCCAATTCATGCTCATCCTTGGAAGCATTTAGTCTAACTGTTGCAAAATCCCCTGTTTGATCAATGAATGAGATTAAAAATTTCATCATGTAATTGCAACTTTGAACACTGCTGAATTGAGAGGCTTTGTCCTGAATGAGTGTCTTGCAAAGCTGGACCATCACAATCTTACAGAATCTATAAAAGGTGCCTCCAGTACGTCCTTCACTCTGAATCAACACTACCCTGCAAATTCTTCCTGAGTGCTTCCAGTAGGGATCCAACAACTCAATTCCCAAGAGTAGGAATTTAAAGTCCCTGAGGTTTTTCTTTTACCTTTTCAAATAGACAAACACAGAGACTCAGAAAGAAAACATTCTCTGACTGGAGGAACTCTGTTCCACACACCCTAAATGGAGACACTCAAAAGACTATTGCAAACTTCATTTTCTTCTCCCCTAAATCTTGCTGGCATGGTCTTACCAGCAAAAATAAAATTAGCGTGTGTCCCTTTGCTTCAGTTATCTAGTTCTGTTTTAACAATCTTGACAAATACGTGGTTTCAGCAAACAGATGCTTTCCCCTCCTCATTTCAGGGGCCTGACATTCAAATCTGGGATGCCAGATGTAAGGGAAAGATTTCTCTTTGCCTTCTGAAAGAAGGTCTTTTCTCTTTTAGATTTGTGTTTTGGACTGTCTTCATGTGGCTTCACATATGTGGCTACGTATGTTTATTTAATCTCTTTTCTATCACAAATCCCATCTTATTAACATAGAAAGACAGCTCATTCTCAAATAGGATCATGCCCAAAGGCATGGAAATTAGAATTTATAACACAAAAATTTGAGGAATAATTTAATCCATGCCATTCCATCCAAAGGTGCTCTAAAATTCATGACCTTGCCATATGCAAAACACATTTGCCCTGGTACATTATCCCAAATGTCCTACATCTATCTCATGCCTAAAATTTCATCTTCTGAACAATCAAATAAAATATAACTGAAAATGTAGGAATAGTGTATCTTAAGACATAATTAATCATCTGTGAACTTTTAAAATTTATAATAAATTGGTAGAAGACGCACAAGATATTCATTCTCAATACAAATTGGAAAAACTGGAGGAAAATAATGGATTATAGGCACCCAGCAAAACCACCCCTGCCTCCCCACAAAAAGTGTTGCATTCACTTCACAGCTTAAAAAAAAAATTGTTCCCTGAGATCAATTAAGCAATGTTTCTGATCTCCAGCCAGGATGTTGGCCAAATACTATACATTTTTGTGGTGCTGCTTCATCCTAGGGTTTAAACTCAGCCTTCTAGGCTCCCTGAGAAAGTGAGTTTGCTTTCTGGACTGTAGATGACCTTATTATTCTAGGCTACCACCTCAATCTTGCCAAGGACCCCTGTTCTGCCTCTTGATGCTGACACGCTGCCATATCCTCTGCTGTATCTTCTCAGCACAATTCATGGGGTCCCAGTACTCCGGCATCTAGCTGATTACAATCTGAAACTTGGGAACATGGGCGGCCATGGTAGTCCACATTGAGGCCATAGAGGTCATGGTGCCAGACTTTCAGATGGAGCTGTCTCTGCTTCCAGGATTTCTTCCCACACTGTGATCTCCACATCATTACAGGTATGCTTTTGGGTTTCCTTAGAGGGCTATAGGATTGCCCTTTTGGCCTGTTTCATGTTTGCAGAATTTCAAGAGGTGTAAAGTTTTCTCCCCTGCTGTTATTCTCTTTCTTTTCCCCTTACTCTAAGCTGACATGTCTTCTACCAGGACAGTGAGTTATAACTAATGGTCACATGCTTATTCTTGTCAACATAAAATTGTGTAGCCATAACCTTGCAAAAAATAATCTAGGATATTTGGCTTTAATTTTTACAACACAATTTTCTAAATCTAGTATCCACAGTTTGGATGAACTGTTACACTGTTAGATTGTGCCAAGTGAAGCTTTCAGAGATCCCATGTAGCCTGGATCCCATCTTATCATTTATATCAAAATATCAGAGGAAAGAGAAGGACGTAAAAGCGAACTTGTAAATGAGAATGAAAAAGAAAGAAAACAGTTAGAGAAGCCGACTTCCCCAGAGCCACAATTGCTTTAGGGGAAATCTCAGACATGCCTCCTCCCTCGGTCCTTCTTTAATCCTGTTCTGATGCCATCTCTTCCTCCCAGGGCACATGTCTCCCCTGCTGGGCTCAATTATCCACTGCCAGGTCACACTGAATCTATAGATAAGACTGATAATCTGTACGTTTTGCTAGGGACGATAACCGGTCACCCAAAACCAGAATCGGTAAAAGCATTAAGGATACAGTCAATGGTTCACATCAATAATGCTTAGCCTGCAACTGAGTCATTCTCTGGCACTTAGCCTCCATCAATTGGTCTATGCCCCTGTGGTCCAGGAATCCCGAATTGCCATTCTTGCCTTGTGGTCTCATCCTCTGTATCAATATGGCTGCTTTGCTCTATTTCATGGACTTCATTCATGTATTCTGCTGCCACCACCAATTCTGATATGCTGCTGGCATTTATGGGTCTCCGGTGATTTTTCTTAATTGTTGTTGCTGTTGTTGTTGTTGTTTGTGGCATCACTGCCCTGCTGGGAGTAAGAAGCTCAGCCTTGCTTCTGGAGAGCTGCTGCTGGATTTGAACTGTCAACCCTGTGGGCCACAGTCCTGCACACAACCATTGATTGTTTTTTCTTATGTTCCCAGGATTCTCTCTGTTCCTGCTTCCGAGATCCTTATTTGCATGGCACACATAATTATTTGGTGGGAATTCCCCAGAAACTGATAAGGGAGCCATAAGTAAATTCATTTCAACACAGTGGCTAAAAGAACCCACAAAGTTTCTTTAATATCCTTCTCAGAGTTCATATTAGCCAGATATTCAAGTCCATCACTCACAAGTTCTATTTTCCACCACATTTTTAAACACAATTCAGATAATTTACCACTGTATAAAATGGATCACCCATCTTCCATTGTGCAATCACATATACTTCATTTTCCTTTAGCACCTTACCAGAAGTATTGTTAATATCCATATTTCTAGCAATAACCAGTTACTGATGCCATATGTTTTCTCTAAAATATTCTCTTTCTCTGTACCTCTGTTTGCTTATTTTAGTTATCACAAGAATTTGCTTTGAAATTCATTATCCTATCAAGAGTCTGTTCAAAACAAACACGAATTTTTGTTATTATACACTTTAAAACACATCCATCCTCTACCTATTTCTAAATTCAAAAATAAGTTACACTTTTTAGGTATTGGTTAGAACAAACCTCACTTTTGATGCCAAATCCTATTTTTAGTGTTGCTAAACAGAAATACCGCAAATGGAAGATCTTAAACAAATAGATCTCTATTCTCCCACTGTTCTTGAAGATGGAAATTCAAATCCAGGGCTATTGTGGGAGGCTTTTTTTCAGTAGATTCTGGAAAAAAAATTCTTGACTCTTTCAACTTGTGTTTTTGAGAGATCTTTTTGTAGCTTGTCATCTCAACTTTCCCCAATTGACTTATCTTATGTTTATTTAATCTTTTTTTTATATCACAAGAGAGATAGATTCAAGGAAGAGTTTTACATTTATATTGTCTCATTAACAACCCACTTTCAAATTGGTTTATATAGGCATGGAGGTTAGAATTTACAGCATCTAATTATTGTGTCATGGAAAAATATCATCAGTACCTTTGACTGCCAGAACAACAACAAAAGTCTGTCTTCAATAAAGTCTAGACAGAATGCTCCTTGAGAAAAAGGATAGTAAGACTTTGTCTTATTTCTATGCACCAAAGCCTCTGAGAATCAAGCTTTCCTGTGACCAAAACATATTGGAGTACACAAAAAAATGTTAGTGGGTGTGATTCAAAAGTTGTTTATTAATGTTTATGTTAGATAAACACTGAAATAAAGAATAAGGAAAATATCAATGATAATTAAAAAGAGAAGGGAAACTCAAGAATCATTCCTGAGTGAAATTCAGAAATTAAAAGTGGCAAACAGCCATTCTCATAACATATTGAGACACTATCCTATTCTAAAGATGGATTATTGGGTACTTTTTATTTCATTAGAAGCATTAACATTTGCTGATGAATTCATGACACTAAGCATTGGGCAGATACTAATTTAACTGATGGAAACTAGAGCATAACTAAAAGTTCATTTGATGCATTGCCAAATTTTGTTTTGAAAATGTAGTTTATTTCTATATAGTACATTAAAATATTATATCTTACCTACACTTCAGCACTATAAAATATTGACTCAATTTTGCCAGTAATAACAGATAAACTGAAGTTAAGATAGAACTTTGCAGATTCAATTACCTGACAATATATTGCCCATTATGTAGAGCAATTTCACATTTTAATATCAAACACAATCCTGTTGGTAGACTTGAGAGAAATGAAATATGAGGAGGTCAAGTAACTTCGCCAAGTCCACCAAAGCTCAGTAATTAGGACAGAAAGTGTTTTACATCCGTTTTACAGTCCAAGTTTATGCTTTGCTTGTCTTTCTCAAAGTAAAGATGATTGCTTTGAAAGTGTAAGAGGAAAGTAGACTATTCACAATATTTATTTTGTATAAATGCTTTTCATGAAGATACTATACTGATTGCTTAACATTGTTATATTTTCTTTTATTCCAAACCTATTAGAAGATTGTCCTTTTTAACTTTTTTTTTCTTTTTAACTTTTTAAGAAAGACTTTGTCAATTTATTTGGACAGTGAGGTGCAAATGAAAGAAGTTTTCCCTGCTTCTCCAAGGAAGTATCTGATTTCTGACCTGAACAGTTCAACCACTTTTCTCTCATTGGCTTTATCTAAAACACACATTGTTATAGAGCTGTTGTAAGACTGTAATAGCCTATGACATTGAAATATCACATAGTGGTCATTTATGTTGAAAACAGACAACAGCAAGAAAACTACTTGGACTCAGTTATATGAGTGAGAAACACATTTGCGTTGACCTGCTTCGTGATGATGTGGGGCTTATTTGTTATAGAAGCATGACTTGTGCTATTCACTCTGGCAAAGACTTTATCAATGAATTTTATTTGTGCCTTTACCTTCATCATTCCCATTTTTTCTTTTATAGGAAAACAGCATACATTAATACTTTTCTGACAAATTTTGAGATCTACTGGAAAAAGGTGTAGTGTAAAATAAAATATAGTCAATGTACACTCCAATGATGCATATTTAAATTGATGAGGTGATGAACATTTTAAAGCTTTTCAACTGCTCTTTGTTTTGTTTTACATAGGAAAGTAGTTCCACTTATTTTTTCTCTAGACTTTGACTTCCATTGTGATTTTAGACAAAGATTTGATAACAAAAATACATAGACAGGAGAATGCATTAATAATCAAAACAGGATAAGTGGGCTTGTTTTCAGAAATTAGAAATTTAAACTCTCTCTGTTTCTTGTTATTTTAAATGGCTTTATTTAAATAAATTTATAATCTGTACATACATATTCTATGTGAAATTCAAGTTTTAAAGTATAAGCACAGATATGCATAACCAGTATCATTGGACTGCGATCCCCAACAAGTTCCAAGCTACCAGCCACGTGGAGCATTGGAGAAAAATGGGGCTTTTTACTCCCAGGGAGAGTCTCCGTCTGACAAACTTGTGGCATCTCCTGTTCTCCTCTGCCTCACAGTTCATAGGAGTCTGCCCATCAACTCCTTGGCAGTGATTTTGAGTTTCATGAACTCTGGTGGTATAGTGCCAGGTGCCCTGTGGTGTCACAGTTAAGTGTTGGACAGGGATCTACCTTTTTGCCAGTTCAAAACAAGACTGGGCTAACAGTTACAGTCATGGAAATCCATTGGGGTTTCCAATGACAAAGATGAATTTTCCTAAACCCACAGGGACACTTCTACCCTGCCCTCAAGGGTTCATGCAGTGGCATGAGTGAATAATTCTGCCACGTTTTATGCAGCCATTCATTTATTTATGGCAATTTGGGTGTTTCTGCTTTGTAAAAAGTATACATATAGTATCCTGTGAAATCCATATATAATCACAGTTTGCATTGTTGAAATAAAGTGTGTACATTGATTAAGACTTTGAACATGTGAAAATTTTTCATGTGATCTCCAAAATCATGTACATCACCACATACATCTATTCCAAACACCGATTCTTCTTTTATGTTTCAAAACGTTGTATTAAAATCACAATTGATGATTTGGAATTGAGTGACACAAAAGAACAACAACAAATGAAATCTGCTTTAAAACATTTCCTTAATTACAAAATCATTTTTCTCTGTGTCTTCTGCAATTTCTAACTACTTTCTAGATCCAGAAACCTAGCTAATTGACTCTGTCTTTATTCCTCAGTTTTCTAGATATACAGTGTAAATAGAAATATTTAAATCATAGAATACATTTCACTATGCATTACAGTTTTGGGTTCATACATGAGATAGTATATCATTGTAGCTAATTTTTTTTTCTCACTGAGAAACTCACTGGTATGAATGGATATTTGGGTTGTTGTTTCCAGTTTGGGGAGTCAAAATGGCTCATAAATTTATTTGGTATTTAGAGTTCTAAATATATATTAAATAGATATCAAATACAAAAAAATGATCAAATGTATATGTTTCCTTGTTTGGAATCTTTCAAGAATGTTTTACAGAATAATTTGATGGTTTACCTTCCATGAACAAAGTTGGTGGGTGAGGAATGGCATGGGGACCATGTCTGAACTCTTGCCACTGCGCAATGGGGAAAGAGAGTCCATAGCTGATCTTTATGAAGCAAAGGACACACACGCTTCCTCCTTTCATCTTTTTGTTTCCTACTTTGACACCAGCCATACCTCTCTTGGAGTTCTACTGCTCTGCAGGGTTCAATAGTTCATTGAAATAGCCACAGAGAACTCACTGACGATATTTAGCATTGTAAAGCTTATTAGGGAAGTAGGGTCAGAGCAAGTCAAATCAGAAAACATTAAGCATACATTTCATTTGTCCTCAGCAGAGCTTCTTCTCGGCCAAGCCTGCAGGCACGTTTCTCTCAGGTTTTCATCCTCGCAGCCACCTTGGCCCTTGGCCTCTATCTTCCTTGGACAAGTGTTTCAAAGGTTCTTTTACTGCTAATGAATGCCCAAAAGGCATCCAGGACTCCGTCTCAGGCCTGCACACTGCTGTTCTGCAACGTCTCATCACCTTGGCAGTATAACCTCGGGTTCCTCTGCTGCCTCTTCAAGCACAGATTGCTAATATGCTATGATCTCAAAAACAAAACACACACACACAAACCTCACAGCTAGGGAGTTGATTCTGACTCATCGTTACTCCACTGGATGGGATAGTACTGTCCCTGTATGACCTGTGAGACTGAAACTTTTTACTGGACTAGAAAGCCTCTTCCTTCACCCATGTAGTTGTTTTCAACGACTGACCTTGTGGCTACCAGTCTTAGTGTGACCAGTCTGACACCAGGGCTATCTGTACAGAAGAGAAGCTAAATGCTCACTGCCATCAAGTTGAGACAGACTTGAAGGAACCTTACAGGACAGGGAATAAGAGCCCCTGTGAGTTTCTTCTTTATAGGAGAAGAAAGCCTCGCTCTCATCTCGTGAAATGGTAGCAGTTTTGAACTTCAGATTTTGCAGTTTGTGCCCAACACATATTTACTACTACCCCAGAGCGCTGCCTAATCCGACAGTGGCTCTTATTTCTTAATGATCTTGGGATTTCTCTCTTCCTATGTCTAAGATGGTTGGTTCTCTGCTATCCTGCGGATCAATGAACTGGATCCTCTTAGAATCCTCAACATCTTATTTGCATGCTCGAACTCCATGTTTTGAGGAGAGTAACATGATTGAGGAGAAGAGAAGAGCCATAAGAAGCAATTTCAATTTACTGTACAGTTCTTCCTGTTGTATATCCTTGGCAATATTTTGTATTTTTAGTCTTCTAATAGCTATTTTAGCTGGTGGCCAATTTGCACTTCATAAAAGACAAGCAATGTTCAGCATTTTTTCTTGTGATTACAACTCATTATAACAGATGATAAAGAACCTTATTTTGATATTCTGTCACTTTCTATTGTTGCTTTCTCTGTCTTTATTGTTGTATTGTAACAGTTCTATATAGATTGCCAATTAAAGTTTTTTATTATCTAATTTTCATTATTTTCTCCCACTCTGTTGCTTATTTGTGTCTGTGTGTATTTATATCTTTTGTTTTCTATTAGATAAAATATTCTCAACAAAATTACTTTAAAATTTAATGCACTCCATTAACACTTCAAGTTTTTTTCTCTTTTTTTCTTTCCTTTTTTAGGGATTGGCTTAGAAAACTTTGTCTAAGCTAAGTTCACAGACATTTTCTTGCAGAAACTGTAGTTTCAAGTCTTATATTAAGCCACCAATTCATTGGGGATATGTGCCTATGTATGTCTTGTAACCACATACAGTTTTCTAATGGATTTCACTAGGCTGTCATTATTTATTATAAAAACTATCATGTTTCATTAAATTACTGAATATTTATTTATTTTGAAAATCAGTTTATCATAATTATGAACTTTATTTGGGTCATCTTAATTTGTTAATTTGTATTTTCCTTCCCATACCACTACTGCATTAACTTAATTACCTAAGATTTACCATAAGTTTTGACATGAGTAATGCAATTTCTCTAATTCTGTTCTTCCTCTAAAAACTGTTTGGGCTTTCATGTCATTTGCTCTTTATAAACCTTGTAAAATCAGCTAATCATACTCTAGAAAAATTCTTCCTATAATTAAAAAAAACTGTACTCAATATGTGTCAATTTGATAAACAACAATATTGTTGTTTGATACTTGAACATATTCAAATTTATTTCATTGATCTAAATATTTATAATATAATCTTATATTTTTGATCTTGTTAAATATGTTTATAAGAGCATATGATTTTTTTCTAGATTCCATTTGACTTTCTCAATGAAGAATAATGTCATTAGTGAATAGTGAATTTTACTGCTTACTTTCCTGTTTCTATGCTTTAATTTCTTGCGTGTCTTGTCACAGTGACTAGAATCCCAATTACAATGTTCAATAGAAACAGAGTAGGTCACTTTGCCTTCCATCTAATCTTGGTTGAAAACACATTTTCAATATGAAGTATAAAGTTTTTTTTTCTCTTTTCCTTTCTTTTTTTTAATTCTTTTTTAAAAAATTTTATTGGGAGTTCTTACAGCTACTACAACAATCAGTACATCATTTGTATCAAACACATTTGCACACATGTTTCCACATACATTTCCCAACATTTTCCACTTGAGCCCTTGATACAAGCTCCTCTTTAAAAAAAAAAACAACAAAAAATACCCTCACCTTTCCCCTCCCCTCCCTTTTTTTAAATGAATCATTTTATTGGGGGGCCCCTACAACTCCCATCACAATCCCTAACAGCATCAGTTGTATTCAGGCCACTTTTACACACTCATTGCCATCATCACTCTCAAAACATTCTCCCTCCCTCCAGGCCCCCATTATCAGCTCCCTATATTACCCTCCCCCCCCTTCCCTTTGAACCCTTAGTAATTTACAAATTATTTTTTCATCCTATACACTGTACAATGTGTCCCAACACTCACTTCCCTGTTGTCCGTGCCCCAGAGAGGAGGCTACATGTAGATCTCTGAAGTTGGTTCTCCCTTTCTATTCCTCCATCCCTCCATCCTTCTGGTATTACCACTCCTATTACTAGTTTTGATGGATCATCTATCCTAAGTTTCCCATGTTTCCAACCTCACTGTACATCTCCTGGTCTAGCTGGATTTATGTGGTAGAATCGAGGTCATGATAGTGGATGGGAGGCAGCATGGGAATTAGAGGAAGGTTGCATATTTCATAGCTCCTACCGTGTATCTTAACTGACTCATCTCCTCCTTGTAACCCCTCTGTAAAAGGATGTCACCTCACCCATTGATGGGCTTTGGGTCCCCAATCTGTACTCCCCCTCATTAATAATAATATAATTTTAGCTCATTGATGCCTGACACCGGATCCCTTCACCACCTCATGATCACACAGGCTGGTGCGCTTCTTTCGTGTGGGCTTTATTGCTTCTGAGCTGAATGGCCGCTTGTTTACTAAAGTCTTTAAGACCCCAGACGCTATATCTTTTGGTAGCCAGGCACCATCAGCTTTCTTCACCACATTAGCTTATACACACATTTGTCCTCAGTGATCATATCAGGAAAGTGAGCATGCAAGGTTATGCTTTTTAGTTCTTGAAGCCTGATATCTCATCCATTTGACACCTCGTGATCCCACAAGCTAGTGTGCTTCTTCCATGTGGGCTTTGTTGCTTCTGAGCTAGATGATTGCTTGTTTACTTTCAAGCCTTTAAGGCCCCAGACTATCTTTTGATAGCCGGGCACCATCAGCTTCTTCACCACCTTTGCTTATGCATGCATTTGTCTTCCATGATCATGTCGGAAAGGTGAGCATCTTGGAATGCCAATTTAATAGAACAAAGTGTTCCTGAACTGTGGAGATACATGAGTGGAGGCCCACTGCCCATCTGTTGTCCTACTACTAACCCTATAAGTATACACATTAATCTCTTTCCCCATCCTCACTTATAAATATATGCCCCTATGTACATACCTGTATTTGAACCTCTATAAATGTTCATTATCCCCCAGTTCCTTCCTCTATTTCCATTTGCTTCTATTTTCCATTTGCTTGGGGAGTGAGATAAGCCTGACCAAAGCACATGAGAACAAATGAAAGGGGTGGAAGAGAGAATGACGTGCATCCTGGCCCACCGAGCCTTCAGGGCAATAATCCCACTTAGAACAGCTACTGCACAAAGAGGACTGCATGGCCAGCCCCATTAAGAAATACGGCTACCCTCGCAAACCCAAGGCCTATTGGGGCCAGGGAGAAGAAGCGGGGTCAAGATTATACCCTGTTGGACACAACCACACCAATGCAAAGCACTAAGAGTGTGCAACAGAGCGTAGAGTCACAGATGGAGTGACAAGGATATACTTTGGGGCCAGGGTATTGGCACCCCATCCAACTCAACTAGGGGTCACTCTAGGAGGTCAACAACAGACCTTGAACTTTATACAGGTTCTTATATTGTTATTATTTTTATTATTCTGTTACATATTGTATAGTACATTGAGGGAGTTTCTTGCTGTTGTTATCATTGTTTTATTTGCTTAAGTTTGTCTATTTTAGGAGACCTTTCTTGTACATATTGCTACCTCTACAGGTCTATGTAGACAAGATAGACTGGACAAAGAGGTCGGAGGCGAAAATGACAGGACTGATGGCTCCAGGGTAGGGGACATTGAATAGGGGGAGGAGGGGGAAAGATGGTGATGTCGACCAGCACAGGAAAAAGGGAATAACAATTGATACAAATGCAGGGACAAGGTGGGTGAGAGAAGGCCAGTAGGGATTGATTAAGACTAATGTAACAGAGAAAAAATACTGAAACCCAAATGGAAAGTGAGCATGATAGTGGGACAAGAGGGAAGCAAATGAAGTATAAAGTTTTCTAGACCATTTTATGCCAGTATAACTCCTCCCCCTAGTCTAATTAAAGAATGGGGAGATCCTTTGGGTTTCTGAATATTTTTTTCTCACAATATTGCTGGTTTCTTCTCAAGAGTACTTGAAAGATAGGCTATGTTTGGGCCTGTTCTTAACCAAGTACCCTCTATGCCCCTCAGGAAGACAGATAAACAGCCGGACTTTTTAAGTGCTGCCTCCAACACTTCAAGGAGCTTCTGTCTCTGAGCAGGGTCCACAGCAAGGTCCCTGTCTTTAGCATTCCCGGAAGCAAATCTGTGAAAAAGAAGACAATCTGCTAACAGGCCATTTCCTAAACGAAACCTGCAAGCAGCAGCATAGACCCCTCCCCCCACCCCCCACTCCCCTTATCGGCCCATATACCATTGGTTCATACACTATATAAGTGCCTCAGGAATGACTGCAGTTTCCCTAGCCTCACTCTTGGGTCTTTGCATCTGCCCAGGAGCTCAAGTTGCATCTGTCCCTTTCTCTGCTGTCCCACCATTTCCCAAAGGTTCTTCCCCACCTCAATAAAGCATTTCCTTACTTTTGATTCTTACCTGAGCTCTATCTCTTTTCTGTGGCCCTGTCTCAACCTCTCAAATCATTCTTAACTTACTGAAGAACTGAGAAGACACTGAGGATTATACTTTTTAATTTATAACTTTATCCTACTAAATTTGATTTATTTGCTGATTAATTAAATCAAACTAACTACAAAACAACAAGAATTCAATGTACTCCTCCAAATTATCTGCATCAAGTTCTAGTCTTTCAAATGTCCTAACAAGATGTAATTGTCCTAGCAATATGAAACAAACACACACAGATTTCTTCATTAAGGACAAATATTAACCACGAACAAAAGTTGAAATATTTAGAATGTACATTCTTATATTATCTTTTAAATTGGCATCAGTACCTTTAGCAATCCAAAAAATTGTTGAAAATACTTTCCCCAATAGTCAAATTAAATATCTGATTAAAAAAAAATTACAGGCCGAGAGAGAATTTTGTGTCTCAGAGGGTCTTGATGCTGACGCAAAGGGGCATTGCTTCAGTCTAAGCATCGCTCTAGCTCCGATAACATAAAGTACATTAAAAGAGTGTCAATGCATTGAAGCCTACATGATTGTGCTTTTAAAGGTGCTTATTTGCATACACTATTAGACTTTTTTTTTGCTATTAGACTTTAAAATTTTTTTTATTATTATTTTTTTAGGCATCATTGCCCTCTGGTGGTGGGAGTAGGAGGCCCAGTCTTTGCTCCTGTGGAGCTGGAATTACACCTCCATCCCAGTGAGCTGCAGTCCCATGCACAACCACTACGGCGCTGGGCCTCAGCCAAGATGAGGCTTTGGTTTGTTTCTTTGTTTTGGGGGGTATCACTGCCCTCTGGTGGGAGTGGAAGGCCCAGCCTTGCTCCTGGAGAGCTGCTGCTGGATTTGAACTGCACGCAACCACTATGCCACCGGGGCTCAGCCCCGTTTTTAGACTTTCAAAAGTGCTTTATTTGTATAAAATGATGCAACTGTGGGCCAAAGAAAGTTAGTGATACCCTCAGTAAAGCTTAGAAGAAAACTGTGAGAATCACAATAAAGTGAAAGAAAGAAATCACTGCAAAATTTGAATCAGGTCGCTGCATGTCTATTTTGGCTGCTGAATACAACACGGCTGTGTTGATGTTATTAAAGTTTGGTGGTGGAGGGACTCATTAATGGAGCCAATGTAGTAAAAATTGTGGAATAAGTAACCATGAAACAAAGAACCGAGACCAATGAAGGAATTGAAAAGTTAGAGTTAATTTTGGCAAGCTAGAAACAATTTCATGTGATAGTATGTCCAAGACAGTCATGTGTGAGAAGGCTAACAGCCTCCTGAGAGATTTAATGAAAAACATTGTGGGAATGAGTGATGAAGAGCACCAAGTGTTTAAATCCAGCCATGGCTGATTTGAAAAATTCAAAGAGTATAGGCATGCACAGTGCAGTGAAGCCTGAGTGAAAATTCAGATAAAGACAAAACATTTGTGGCTGAAGTTGCTGAATATGTGTTCACTGAAGGCTTTAGTTCCAGGCAAGTGTTCAGCTTCAATGAAACTAGACTTACTTGGGGGAGGGGGGGAGGGTAAGTAAAGGCTCAATGGGACCATTGTCAAGTCGCAAGCCTATGAAAGATAGGTTCACACTGATGTGTGGAAATGCTTGAGGGGATTTTAAGGGAAGCTCATGTTAGTGTACATTTCCAAATGATCCGGATTGTCAAACAACAAAACATAGTAAAAATGAGTCCATTTTATTTGCTGTATTGTGTTTTGATAATGTACTATATTTACTGTGTTTAGACATTTTAGGAGGTATTTCCACAACTGAGTTTGTCAATGTAATTTGGGGACTTCCAAACCAATGACTGTTTTCCAGGCTTTCTTTTGGGAAAATTATGTTCAGTTCTCAAACTTTTCAGAGTTCAAACACAGATTTGGAATGAAATGAGTTTAACCATCAAGGTTTCCCTGGAATAGATAAATACACTCCCATTCCTCCCACTGAAGCCTACTTCCCAGAGACCGTCTGCTCAGGTCTTCAGAGGCCATGAATCTTCACGGAGGCAAGCATCTCCGGCCAATGCAGTTGCTCCATGAATCTCTGCCTTTCAGCTAGGAGCACATGGTTGAACTATTGCACAATTAGGGCTTATTCTAAATAGTGCCTACAAAGCTAATATTTTTCAAAATAGTTTCTAATAGAGAAGATCTATTTTAAATCTTTGTTCAAAGAGAAGATGGATCTTGCCATTTATTCTCAAAATCAGGCTTTTTTACAGCTGCTTGCCCCCCTAGAGCGCTCTGTGAACATGTGGATTGCATCATGTTGCTGTATGCGGAGCTGTCTTTTCACTCTTCCAATTATGCAGAGAAGCACACGCTTCATTCTTCACAGTACAAGGTAACACAACTCACTTTCCTGGTAAGTTCTTTTTTGTGGATCTAGGAACATTGAACTTGCACTAAACACACTCCCCTGTCTTTCTGCCCTATATTAATATTTCATAACAATAACTTCCCCCCTTATACCCAAAGTTTTCCATTGTCAAAAAGGTGGTGTTCTAAATGTGTTCACCGTTTTCCCTTCAGTGATTTCATGAGCAAATTAAACATGC
The DNA here is from genome assembly GCA_004026705.1 of Nesogale talazaci. Taxonomy (NCBI): domain Eukaryota; kingdom Metazoa; phylum Chordata; class Mammalia; order Afrosoricida; family Tenrecidae; genus Nesogale; species Nesogale talazaci. The sequence goes on from PVJH01000758.1 coordinate 18,922, forward strand.
CTTTCTTTCTTAATGCATCTCTTATTTATAACTGATATGTTTGCTTTTACATCTAAAGCATGAAATCATTTTGAATCTATTCTAGGTGGCTTGTAAGTTATGTGAGTATTCAATTGAGTTTTATGCTAGTATGTAGGGTATTAAGATTGTATATTGATCTATCATATTTCCATTGAAATGAACTTAAAAAATACAAATATTAACCTGACAGTATGAAAGAATTGTATTATCATATCCACTACCTACGTCTGAAAAATGAATATTCAATCTTATAGTGTGAAGGATATTGAGAGATGAGCTATGGAAAAATGAAAACAAATGTGTAACATGTTATCTGAATTTGAAAAGCATTTTGATTAATGAAAAACACTCCTCAAAGAAGAAAAAATATTCAATAAAAATAAAAACTATAGGAAATATTTTTATTCTTTTAAAATATTTTTACTCTGATAGGTTCTTATAAAGAATATACTTGCTCACTTGGAGTTTCAAATTAGAAAAAAAACAAAAGCAAAGCAAAACAAAAAAGCATGCTGTTTCTCCAGAGAGGTGAGAGGATTGAATTGCTTTGACAATTAGTAGGCAAGTATTATTTGTTTTCCTGGACTAGAGCTGAACGTGTTTCCATGAATAAATGCTGTGCCATGCAAAATTCTTTATTCTTTGTTGTTGTGGATAAAGATGATTGAAATGAAGCATGAACCATTCTTTTTTTTCTCATAAAAATATTTCATTTTTTATAAAGGTCTCTAGATATCCAACATTTACAACATGTTCTTGCACTAAATCACAAAAAGGCTGGTGAGAAATAAGAAAATTGTCTCATGTTGATTCAGTGAGAGAATTAGACCTACTGAAATAACTATGATACATGACTTCTTTATAATATTAAAAATATCCTATCAGAATAAGATCTTTATGCATTAAGGTACATTCTAATATATTCTACCTGTGGAAGAAGTAAACAGAGGCATTTTAAAAGAGCATTAAAAGAAAAATAAAGGAGATATTTAGTTAACTTTAGTCTGAACCCTTTCAATGTATATTCTACTTATCATACGTGTTGTATATTCTCTTCTGTATAGTAGCAGTCTCTATAAAGTCTCATATATTCTCTTCTTTATACATGGAAGTCTATCTAAAGTCTCTGTAATATATTATTTTCTGTATAAGTAGAGGTCTGTATAAAGTCTCTGGAGCCATGGCGGCATCGTGGCTATGTGATAGGCTGGTAACTGGAAAGGCAGCAGTATGAAACTGCTAACTCATCCTTGGGAGTAAGAGGGTGACTTCTACTCCAGTAAAGAGTGATAGTCTTGGAAATCCACAGGGGCAGTTCTACAATGTCCAGCACTCTCAGTTGAAATTAACATTCACTAAATAATAGTGACTTTTACATTTATAAACTCTCCTGAGCTAGGGTTCTTGGGGTAGACTTGGAGTGGATGTTCCTGGATAATCTTAAAAGATAGATCCAGGCCGGAGCCCCGGTGGTGTAGTGGTTGTGCGCGGGACTGCGGCTCACTGGGATGGAGGTTCAATTCCAGCAGCAGCAGGAGCAAAGGCTGGCCTCCTACTCCCACTACCAGAGGGCAGTGATGCCAAAAATAAACAAACAAATAAAAAAAAAGATAGATTCAAAAGATAGTTCCCAAAGAAGACAATGAGGGATAGAATTAAACAAAAAGCAATTTTTAAAAAATGAATCAATATGATTTTTCAGGAGACTATTTACCAGAGAGAAAAATTAGAAAACATAATGGAATGCCAAAATGGAGTTAGTTTTTGCATTTCTTCTATGGAGTGGTTATAACTTTCTTCCAGGTTTTAGTCTACCTATTGCTTTCTTCAAACTATTTTCAAAAATAACTTTAGCAGTACTTCATCTACATGCAATTCAATTATTCAATGATATTGAGATTAGTACAATTATCACCACAATTGTATTCATTGCTATTTATGTAATTGTCTTTCTAATTGTAGCAACAATATGCACAACAAATATTCCACAATTCCTCTTTTACCTATGCCATTAATTATACTCTTCATGTTGTACAACTATTATTGATATCCATTTCCAAAGTATTCCACCATAATTAAGATAAGTTATTGCCCCCTAAGCAACACCTCTTTCTCCTCACACATGGTAACCATTGGTCAAGTGTTTGTTCTTTTTTTTCAGTACTTCTCTTGCTATAGTCTTCACACATACATTCCCATGGTTGAGATTTTTTTTTAAATAATTGTATGTACATCACCACAGTCATTTGTTGAGCTCCCTCTCCTCTCCTGCTTTATTGTTTGTTCCTCAAATCCTCTCACTCTCTCCACCCTCTCACCCCCACCATGTCACTATGAATAATTGCATCAGTTATTGTCTGTATGTATCCATTCCTTCTGTGATTTATAAACTGGGCAATCCATAAGAAACAACATGAAACAAACAAAAATCACAAGAAGAAAATAATAATATAAAGATTAAAAAGAAAAATAAAGCATATTAAAGAAAGACCACCAGAAATATTTAAAAGGTCAGAGAACAAATTTCTTCCTGGATGTTGTGAGAAATACTTCAGCCTAGAGAAAATTCAGGTTAGGTCAAGAAGGAGGTCAACTGACCTAATATTATAAAGATACTAAATACTTACAATGTATTATATGATACAATAGTCTCAGAATGTCTACCTAGGATTAATTTACCAGGTAGACCATTTTATCATTATAACAAATTTTTTTATAAATATTGAATATAAATTTCATCCTGGCACATGCATTGCAATATAGTAAAGGTACAATTGAGTCCTTTAGAGAAAAGTTTCATTCAGTGGTTAGACCTTGATATCTGGATGGCCAAAGAATATTGCTTAATTTCAGTAAGTCTTTAAAAACTCAAGTATAAAAGTTAATTATACAAATACATATCCAAATGCCCTACCTTTCTGTGTTTTGTTTAGAGCAGTGGATCTCAATCTTCCTAATGCTGAAACTCTTTAATACAGTTCATGTTGTGGTCACCCCAACCATAATATTATTTTCCTTTCTACTTTGTAACTGTAATTCTGCTGATATTATGAATCATAATGTAAATATCTGATATGTAAGATGAATTTTCACTGTTACAAGTGGAACAGAATTGAAGAATAATGATTGATCACAAAACAATATGAAATTCCAGATTGTGAAATATTGATTTCTAGTGACAAATAAATGAAATTTTGCCTCGAAGCATGCTACAGCATGGGTAATAGTCTTCAGTGAGGTTACTTGTATGCGAATGTATCTGCATGGGAACTGACCTGTCTGGAGATAGATAGAGGAGCAGGGTCTGCATTCCTAAGACCAGCAGAAACATATACTTTCCGATGGCTTTAGGCAACTACAGTGAAAGGGTCATTCAAATCTCAAAGGGGTCATGACCCACAGGTTGAGAACAGGTAGCTTTCAGAATACACTATCAAAAGAAAACATGTAAGAAGAGTCCTTAAGCATATTTTCTGAGCTTCTGTTCATATTGCAGGAAGAAACCTGCATATATGTATGAAGAGGTTGTATTGTTTTATGACCAGAAGTGCTACTGTACCTTATAAAATAGGAGTTTCCCATTGCTGAAAAAGTTCAACAGCAACCAAATGGAGGGATGACCAAGTTGATCAAAGGAATGCAAATCCGTTCCATTGTTGATGCTACCTTCTCTTTCTTTGACATAGTAAAATATGCAGGTACGCATCCAGTTGTCTGTCAGCATGCTGTGGTGTTCTGTGTGCTGTTATGATGCCAGCAGCTGTGCTGCCTGCGTTTCAAGCACAGCAGGGTCACCCCTGGTGAGCAACATTCTCCATTGCTTCCAGAAAAGCATAAGACTAGAAAGAAGAATGATGGCGCATTCCACTTTTTTTTGGGGGGGTGGGGTGGGGAGTAGCAACTGAAAAATTAAATATTTGCTGATACCCTGCTTGACGATGAGTCTCTACGATTGGAAGACACTCAAAATATGACAAGTGAAGAGCTGCCACCTCCAGTTAAAGTTGGCCTTAATGAGCTGTAGGGAGTACATCTGTAGGGACTTCCATCTGCTGTGTCAGCGTGACTCCAAATGAGAAGAGTCAGCTGCAAATATCTATTAATCATCAAAGAGGGAAAGGCAGAAAATAAGATTCCCTCAAACTGGATGCCATGCATAAAGAACAATATGCTGGACACAAGGAACTGAAATGAATTGGTTGTGGACATGTTGAATCAGACAATCTTGGTTTGCTATGCTGGATGTACAGACTGTGTTATCTAGAAAAATAAAAGCAATACACACACACACACACGAGAGAACATCATATCAACAAAGAAATGTAAATCAAGAAAATGGCCCAGCCAAGTTCAACTCAAGTCCATGGGTCAGATGTTAGCTAGAGCCCTCTGGAGACTCCCACTGCATGTGGATGGGGTGGGAAAGCAAACTGAGAAATGTAGTGATCCTAGGTTGATGAAACCAGTTGCCAGAATCCGAGATCAGCAGGAACATGGCAAGGACCCTGTAGCACCCAGGTTTGGGAGGTCACCAGGCTGTCAACCTCAGAGTCAAATGCAAAATCAAAGCAAGCATGCAAGGGAGGTCAAAAAGAGAATTCAGTCTTCCACATACATCGCTTATAGGTCACATTCCAAAAGAAGACATAATTAGACTTTGTCCTGAGAGGTTGTATTTCACCCATGCCTTCACACTGCTCACCAAGATGGCATAAAAACTTAACCATTAAGGCTGAGCCCCGGTGGTGCGGCCCACTGGGATGGAGGTTCAATTCCAGCAGTGGGGCTGGGCCTCCTACTCCCTCCACCGGAGAGCAGTGATGCCCCCAAAAAAACCAAAAAAAAAAAAAAAACTTAACCATTATACAGGGAATGATGGGTTCAGATTAATGCTATCACTCTTATCATCACAAAGAACATTATAAGATCTTTTTAAACTTTTATTGTGAATTAAGTGGAAGCTTTTATTTCAGGTAATCATTTTTTTATTCAACATCTTAAAGAACTTATGACCACCCAATAGCTTGTCTTGATCTCATTTTCTTTCTCTTTTCTGTCCTGTAGAATATTACTTTTCTTCTCACCCTAACTAACACTTGGTCTACCCCTCCCTTTCGTCTATTGTTTTCTCATATGTCCCTTTTTCTGCTACCATCAACATTTGTTGCTTTTGTTGTCAAAAACCTTTATCTTCACTTTTCCTTTTTATAATAATAATAACATAAAATATTTGTCTTTTTGTTTCTGAATAATTTTCCTCAGTATATTGTTCTCCAAATCTCATGATACCATGAAATGTTTTACAGTTACATCATTACTCTTTAATGATGTGTAATATTCCACTGTGTACATGTACTAAAGTTTATGTATTCGTTATTTTGATGATATAAATATAGATTCTCTCCATTTTAGTGCTTTGGGGAATAGTTCTGAGATGAAAGTGGGCATGCACATAACTGTTCATGTTATGATTCATGTTTCTTTAGGTTTTTTATTCAGTAAAGGCATTGCTGAATTATGAGGTACTGGAGCATCCAGTTGTTGGAGGAAGTGCCATATCACTTTTCACCATGTCTAAACAGTTTTACAGCCCTTCAAGCAGTATATAAGACTTGGCACTTTTCCATAATATCTATAGCATTTGCAATTTTTTGGCTGATGCAATTTGCTATCAATGTTAGTATGAGGTAGTATCTTACTAATGATTTGATTTAGATTTCCCAAATCACTTGTGATTCCAATAATTTCTTCATATGTTTATTTTCATTTGAACATTTCCTTTTAATAATTGATTGCTTATGCCCTCTGCTCATTTTTAAGTTGGATTATCCATGCTTTTCTTGGTGAAGGGCTGCTTTTCTCGATAGAATTTAGAGATTAGTCCCTTGACGAATCTAAACATGCTACACTGTCTCACCAGTTTGAGGGTTCTCTTTTTACTTTTTAAATAAGTCTTCTAATGAACTTAAGTGTCTTATTTTTAAGAAATTCTAGTTATCTCTTTTCTTCTTCTTTGTGTGATTTTTGGTCTGTTTGTTGGCATATTTATGTCATGTATCAAGAGCCCTTATATTTGTCTTTACTTTTTGATTGATCTTTAGAGTTCTAATATATACACAATAGTGTTGAGACATCTTGAGTTCATTTCTTTTTTGGCATCACTGCCCTCTGATGGTGGGCGTAGTAGGCCCAGCCTTGCCGCTGGATTTGAACCTCCAACCCAGTGGGCCACAGTCCCGCGCACAACCACTATGCCACCGGGGCTCAGCCCTTGAGTTCACTTTTGTATATAAAGTTAAATATAGGTCTTGTTTCAGTATTCCAAAGTAGGATCCAATTTGACAAGCACCTTTTCTTGAAGAAATTTGCTGCTGAGTCAGGACCCCTACATAGCAGCCCTGGGCATAGCAGATAGAAACAGTGACCAAATCTTTTCCATTTTCACAATTGTTTCTATGCTTGAGCTTGTAGTTGCCATTACTGTGTCATTTCATCTCCTTGAGGGACTTTCTCTTTTTGTTGTCCCTTTACGAAGTGTGATATTATTTCCCAGGGCCTCATCTCTCCTGACAACAAGCCCTGAATATTTAAGATGAAGCCTCCTGATTTTGCCTCTATAGGCACTCAGACCATATTTCATCTAAGAAAGACTTTTTTGTCCTTCTGGAAGTCCATGATACTTTGTGTTCTTCTTCAGCACCACCATTCAAACATATTTGAATCTTCTTCAGTCTTCCATATTCAATGTCCAACAGTCACATGCATATGATGCAATGGAGAATACTATGACATAGGTCCAGTGCTCCTTGGTCCTCAAAGTACCGTCCTTGCTTTTCAATACCCTAAAGATGTCTTCTGCAGCAGATTTACCCAATGCTTTATCTCTTGACTGTTGCCTCCATGAGCATTGGCTGGGCTCCACGCAAAACAATGTTCTTGACAACTTGAATCTTTTCTCCAGTTGTGAGGATTTTGGTCTTCTTTACATTGAGATGTATTTATCAGAAAGGGTTTCAAGTCCTTGCCACTTTCACTAAGCAAGATTGAATTATATGTATATTGCAGGTTAACAATAATATTCTTCCATCCCAGTGCTTTGATCTTCTTGATATAATCCAAGTCTTCTGAATATTTGTTCCACCAGCATATTGAAAAAGTATGGTGAGAAAACACAACCCTAAAACACAGATTATCTAATTCTACATTCTATATCATTTCTTGTTTTGGCTGCATGATTGCCTCTTGAGCACTATGTAAGTTCCACATAAGTTCAATGAAGTATTCCGGAATTCCCATTCCTCTTATTGCTATTCCCAGTTTGTTATGATCCACAAAGTCTGTGTCAATGAACTATGCCACAAAGGCATAGTCAATAAAACACAAATAATCATGCTTTTTGTATTCTTTGCTTTCAATCAAGATGTCGCTGGCATCATCAGTGATACCCCTTGTTTCAAGTTCTGTTCAGAATTCAGCCTGCACCTTTCACAATTCCTTGCCAATGTGCAGCTGCAACCATTGATTGTAAGCAAAACAATTTCTTAAATGATATTTTTCTACAACCTGAAGATTATTTTAAGTCAACTTTGTTTGGAATGGATAAAGATATGGATCCTCAGTGTGTTGACCTGGAAGCTGTCTTCCAAGTTTCCTGTCATAGAAGAGTAAGTGTTTCCAATGTTTCATCAGATTGTGTATATTTTTCAATTCGTAATCCATCAATTCCTAGAGATTTGCTTTTGACTAATGGTTTCAGGGCAGCTTGAACAACTTCAGTACTAATGATTCTTCTTGATCATATGCTACCTCCTAAAATGGGGGAATGCCAACTAGTTCTTTTTGGTGCAGTGACTTTATATATTCTTTTTTGGAGGAGGCATCCCTGCCCTCTGGTGGGAGTAGGAGACCCAGCCTTGCTTCTATAGGGCTACTGCTGGATTTGAACTGCCAATCCAGTAGACTGCAGTCCCGTACACAACCACTAACGCCACCGGGGTTCAGCCCAACTTTATATATTCTTTCCATCTTCTTTTGATGCATCATGCTGTAGATGGATGGGTTTATTAGTGAGTTCTGTATTCTATTCCATTATTATACATATTTATCATTGTATTTGGATCCCCATGGCTAATTTTGAGGAAAGAAAGACCTCCCATTTGTTCTTCTTCGTAAGCAGTTGTGAGTTGTTGGCTCTTGGTTTTGAGTGTATGTCCTTTATTGTGTTTAAGAATTTCCCTTCTGCCCCTGTTTCGCTGAGCATTTTTATTAAGAATAGCTCTTTTATGATATCAAATGCCTTTTCTACATCAAACAATATGATCTTTTCCCCTGTTTTATTTATATTGTAGACTGCACTGACTTTTTATAATGCTGAACTATGTTTGCATACTTGCTATGAATCCCTCTTAATCATGGTATATTATTTTTGAGACCGTGTTGAATTATATTGACTAGCATTGGTTAACAATATTTGCATCAATGTTCATAAAGGATATTGATCTGTATTTTTCTAAACTGATAATATCTTTGTCTGATTTGGGTATTAAGATTTTGTGTTAGAATACTCTAGAGAAACAAGACAACAACACTTAATATTTTAGAGATATACAGATAGAGATAGATGGTGTCTATCTGTATTCCTTTCTCAGCTAGAAAGGAATTAACAGCTAATTAGTCACACAGCAGTACAAAGGGCTCAGTTCAACTCATTTTCATGGAACTTTAATATACTAGAAGTCCTTTAATGCACATAGGCTGCCAAGTTCAAGGTCAAGGAAGCATATAGCAGAGTCTTTCCTCAGGCAAGGCAGGAAGAATCTGCCTGAAGGCAGCCTGCAGCAGAATGGGTCACCAACAGTTGGCAACATGGGAACTTAATGAAGCAGGCTCCATGGGATCTCAAACTTGAGCATGGTGGTGTAATCCAGCAGCCTCAAACTCAAACAATGTATACACCAGCAGCATGGTGAAGTAGCTCTCAAAGGTGCCTCAAGCTCTACAGAAACAAACCGGGGAGGGTTGTGGCCCACAGGTGCTGTAACACTCAGGTTGCAGCAGAGATCTAGCTAAAGCAACAAGGCAGCAAGAGAGAGATAGAATGACAGCTGTCTTTATTTATCTCAATCGCCCTCCAATCCAACTGTGACCTGATCCGATTCTGCCTCCATACGCCCATTGGCCTAGTCAGCACAAGGAATCCAGCTATGGCAGTTATGCTTGCTTAAAAAATGAGTGTGGGAAATGGTAGTTCTTTTCTGTATTGTGAAGTACTTTGCAGAAATCCTTGTCAGCTCTGCTCTGAGTGCATGGTGGAACTCTTTGGTGAAACAAACATCTGACCTTTCCCTTTTGGGTCTTGGCATTTTGAATGACTTGATTTTATTTTTTGCGGATCTGTTTAGGTTTTCTACATCAGACTGTTTTAAGTAGGTCGTGTTTTTCAAGGAATTTGTCAGCTTGTTCTAGGTTTTCATTTTGGTATGGTACTGTTCTTTATCGTACTATGCTACTATGTTTTACTTTCCGTAGTTTGGGTAGTGGCTCTTCTGGTGTCTTATTTGCAATATTTCCTTTTCTCCCCTCTTTTGCTCTGTTACATTTGCCAGTGGTTTGTCAGTTTTGTTAAGCCTTTGCAAGAACCTACTTCTTGGCATGTTGATTTTTTCTATTGCTTTTCTGATTCATTTATTTCTGCATTAAGTTTTATTATTCCTTTTCTTCTGGTGCTGGAAAGTTTATTTAGGTGCTTTTGTTCTTTCTGTCTATGATAAAATGACCATAAGTCAACGACATAGACAGCTAACATAACCATTATTTAGTTTATGCACAAACTACTGAAATCATTAAGGAGCAAATTGAAGAATTCTACAAAGTTATTAAGTTTGAAGTTGGTAAAGCATGCAGTGTGGGTTGTTATCATGAGTTAAGTGGAGGGTAAAGTAGATATTAGACAAAACTCTGCTGCTTGCCCTTGTATATAGCATAGTATCAACTTTGTGTCAACTTACCTGACCAAGCATTTTGAAGGATTTGGTAGGTGAGAGTTGTTGAACCAAAATGATTTGACCTAACATAATGGAATTGACTTCATAATGGGATCATATGGGAGAGGATAAAAGTAGTTGTTAGTAGATTTGGTTGGAGTAAAGCCAACTTAGTCATTTCACAAGCCCATTGTAATTAAAAGGAAGTTTCCTCAGGAGGGTAGCTGAGTAGAAATATTTGTAGATAGTGTAGAAATACTTGCTTGCTGTTCATTGCGTATGGTGCCTGCATCTGCTTTGTCAAGCTCTAATTATCTGTACTTCAACGAGCAGTTTGCATATTGCTTATCAACCTCAGGAGTCATAAGTGGGGTGCCCTATGACCAGGTCACCTTAGAGTCATTCAATTATCCAGACACAAGCATCACTTGCTGACCCTGGATATATCCACTACTGCAGACATCAGCCTGTGGTGTTCTTGCTAATCTTGGAATTATCTGCCTCCAGAACACTGTGAGTCAGAAGAAACTTCTACTTAACATCTGACTTGGATCCGCCTGGACTCTGGCTTGCTCATGTCTACAACTATATGAGACATTTTCTTGATAGGAAATTAATCTCTCTTTCTTCTCTATCTAATTTACATATAATATATTCTCATATGTAAATCGCTGGTTACTTCCCTAGAGAAGCCAGCATAACAAGAGCACCTAAAGTGAATGAAAGGAATGATAAAATAAAAACACTGAACAGAAAATTTCAAAAGACAGCTTGAGAATACAAAATGCAGCACTAAAATGAGTTGGGCATATGTATGCATTTAGAAAACAAAGTTTTTGAATTAGTTAGGAGGAATAATTATAAAGTAATAATAAAGATGGAAGGAATACACAGTTACATACAAAAAGAACTGGTCAGCATTCAACATTTTAAGAGGAAATATGAGAGCCAGAACCAACAGTATTAAAGGTAACATTCAAAGCCCCATGAAAGCCATTTTTGAAAAACAAAGTTCCAGAAATGGAAAGAATCAATTAAATGTTTGAACAATGTGATGAATTACAGGAAGTTCTAAATAGCCAGGTGAAGAAATTCCTAAGAGTGTTTCTTGGCTATCTAACTGGAAGAGATCCATCTTTGTGTCCCTGTTAAAGAAGTGACTTCCTCAAACAATATCAATAATGTGAATCTAATTAAAATTGTCATGAAGATCATTCAAAGTCAGTTGTAGGAATATCTCTACAAGAATTTGCCCAAAATTCAAGTCAGATTCCACCAAGGATATGGAACAAAGTATATCATTGATGAAATATCATTGATGAAGTCAGATAGATCCTCGCTGAAAGCAGAGACTATCAGAAAGATGCTTGCTTGTGCTTTATTGACTGCACGAAAGCATTCCACATTGTGGATGATAACAAAAGAGAGGAATTTCATGAAACGCTATTGTGCTCATCTATATATATATATATCCTACACAGAAATAAAAATTCAGTCTCTTGTGCAGAACAAGGAGATATTACATAATTTAAAACCAGGAAATGTTTATCAGGATTATATATATTTTTACCACACTAATTCAATCCTGAACTAAGATGAGAAACAACTTTGTGACAATCAATGTAGCATCAGCACTCTTTAACAACCTCAGGTATGCAGCTAACACAACTTTGCTTGCTGAAAGTGAATAGAATTTAAATACTTACTGATGATGATCAAAGAATATGGCCTTCAGCATAGATTACAGCTCAGTAAAAGCAAAACAGAAATTCTCCCAACTCATCCAATAAAAAACATCATGATGAACTGAATATTGTTTGATGCTGTCAAGGATTTAATTTTCCTTGGATCCACAATCAATGTTCACGGAAGCAGCACTTAAGAGAGCAAATAGCGTACTACAATGAAGAAGTCGACTGCACGTGACCTCTTTAAGGTGTTCCATAGAAAAGATGTCATGTTGAGGTCGAAGATGTACCTGCCTCCAGACATAGAGTTTTAATCCCTTCATTTGCATAGTGAAAGCAGGATAATAAACAATGAAGAACAAAGAATGAATCCATTCAAATCATGATGTTGGAAAAGAAAATTGAAAATATCAAGGAATGATAGAACAAACAAATCTATCTTGAAGAATGTGATGTCCTGATGCTTCTTAGACCAATGAAGATTGGTCTCATAATTTACACACTTTCAGGAGATTCTAATTCCAAGAGAAGAGAGAGATTTTTAATGATTCCTAGTCTATGATTTGGTCCTCTTTTAAAAATAATCCTATTCGTCCTCCTATACAAATTAATGATCTATAAAACAGCTATTGAAGTCCTTAAAAATCAGACTGTCTCTGAAATCACTTTTGTCTGACAAGCCAAATTGTCTGCATTAAAGATTGAATAATTGTGTCAGGAAAAGTTGTCAATATTTTACACAAAATAGACATCGTTATCGGATTATACAAACTTTGGCACATTATGGTAAAAAAGAGGATGCTTAATTCTCTCTGTAAATATCATAAAAGCTGGCACTTAGCACTTCTCTCTGAAACTGCTCTTTTAAAAATACAAGAACACCAACCAAAAGGAGCACATAAAACAATTAGCATTAGAAGAAAAAAGCTTACTGGTCAAAACCAATCTACCTTTATATGTGTGTACATATATATGTACATATACATATATGTTTATATATATAATTTCTGCTTTTATAATGAACAAAGCAAATGAATTCCAATATTTTACTATGAATATGACTTTCATGACTTTCATGACTTTCATGAATTGATGTTAGAAAAACTTTGAAAACCTATTTAAATCCAACAACATTTCTCTCTGTAATCAATGAGAATATTAACCTACTAATGATTGTTTGGACATAATTGCGCATCTTTTAATCCTTTGGAAATGTTAAATAATTGGCAAAAAGAGACAAATTTAGGACACAGGGAGTGTAATGCTGTAGTAAGCTCTTGCCATTAAATTGTGAACTCTCTTGCCCATTTATGTACACCTTCCGATGATGTGAACCTTACAGAAAGGTTCCCACATGAGGTAATAGGAGGAAAAAATGATTGAGACCTTATCAAATGTTGGTAGACAATTTTTTTTTAGGTTGCAGGGTATGCTGTCACTTATCGGTCTGTTTGCATTCCTGAAAAATGCATTCAGTTCCACAGGGAAGCCTGCTAGGACTAGTCTTCTCTGACAAATACCATGTTGTTAGCATTTCTGATACTGAATTGTGATTTGTTAGTTTTTCTAATAAATCCCTTAACCATCAATATGAACTATGTGTTCTGAATGGCCATTCGAATGAGATAGCAAACCCATCTGAGAAGCAAAGAATGCAAAGTTGCAGTTAAAATTCACCAAATAGGACTAGAGAGTGGGGAGTCTTGTCTGAATCCTGGGTGAAAGAGATGGTGAAATGATGTGGTGTTTGATGCTACTTCCCACTTGGCCATATGCCATCCCCATGTCATGGTTTCACATCTTTCACATGTTCTTGATGCCTTTGATGAACAGAAACTAGACTCCCAAAGTCTCCTTAGCACTGTTTTATGACATATATACACTTATATATTGTGTTCTGTTATGTTGTATTATATTATATTATGATATGATATATTATTATATTAATGATGTACTCTGACCTGAGCTGAACACAAGAGTATGTGATGGCATATCAAAATCTTAGAGAGTTTTATTTATGAAGTATCAAAGCAGTATGCTAATATTTCTCCATATATTCTCAGTCTAGTTCCATATACTTGTCATGATGCCATGTGTACCTCTTTAACCTTTCATAATTTCATCAGGAACTTTGATAATACCACTTTGAAATGGCTGTTTTGGCATCCTCAAAGGATGCAAATGGTGTTATTTTGAAATGATCTTTCAATTTGGGGGGAGAGGGAATATCAAAATGATGTATACAGGGGGAAAATCAAGAAAAACAAGTGGCTCATTATAGAATAAGGAAGTGCATTGTCTGGTTGGAAAACAAAAATAAAAGTTCGTCAGTGCAAATTTCTTAAATTTTTCTCATCAATAAAATTTTCAATTTTCTTAAAAATTCTTTGTAACTAGCTCTAATGAACATCCTATGTCCTTCCTAACCTTAATAAACATGCTGCATTCGTTTTTAAAAAATCATTTTATTGAGGTCTCCTACACCTCCCATCACAATCCATACATACATTCACTGCACGCAAAGCACAACTGTACATTTGTTGCCATCCTCACTCCCCAAACACCCTCCTTCCACCTAAGCCCCTGGTATCAGGTTCTCATATTTCCCCTCCCTCCCCACTCCCCTTTCCCCCGTAAATCCTAGACAATTTATAAAGTATTACTATTTTGTCATTTCCTACCTTGTCCGATGTCTCCCTTCATCCACTTTCCTGTGGGTGGCCATATGCAGATCCTTGTAAGCAGTTCCCCCTTTCTATTCCACCATCCCCCCACCCTCTGGGTATTGCCATTCCTACCACTGGTCCTGAAGGAATCATTTGTCCTGGATTTCCCAGGTTTCTGATTCCTGTCTCTACCAGTGTACATCCTCTGCCCTAGTCAGATTTGTAAAATAGAATTGAGATAATGATAGTGATGGGGTGGGGATGGGGAAAGCATTTTAGAACTAGAGGAAAGTTACATATTTCATCAGTGCTAAACTGTACCCAGATTGACACGTCTCCTCCTCACAACTCTTCTGTAAGGGAATGTCGCTTCACCTAGAGATGCGTTTTGGGTCCCCAATCTGTACTCTTCATCATATACAGTGATACAGTTTTTAATTCTTTGATGCCTGATACCTGATCCCTTTGACACCTTGTGGTCACACAGGCTGGTGTGCTTCTTCCATGGGGGCTGTGTTGCTTCTGAGGTAGTTTACCTTCAAGTCTTAAACACTATATTTTGATAGCCATGTAACATCAGCTTTCTTCACCATATTTGCTTTATGCATACATTTGTCATCAGTGATCATATAAGGAAGCTGAGCCCACAATGATATTATTTTTAGCTCTTTGATGCCTGATACCTGATTCCTTCAACAATCCATGGTCCCACAGGCTTGTGTTCTTTCATGTGGGATTTGTTGATTCCAAGATAGGTGGCTGCTTGCTTACTTTCAAGCCTTTAAGATCCCAAATGCTGTATCATTTGATAGGCAGGCATGATCAGATTTCTTCACCATATTTGCTAGTGCACACATTTGACTTCAGTGATCGTGTTGGGAAGGTGAGCATCATGGAATGCCAATTTAACAGAATAAAGTGTTTTTGCATTGAGAAAGTATTTGAGTGAATGTCCCATGTCCATATACTACTTTAATACTAATCCTGTAACTATATGCACATAGATCTATTTCCCCTTCATTATATATAAATATATTTCCCTATGTGCATGCCTATTTTAGCCCTCTATTAATGCCCTTTGCCTCCCAGTTATTTCCTCTATTTCCTTTTACTTTCCTCTTGTCCCACTCTCATGCTCAGCCTTCAATTGAGTTTCCATAATTTCTCTGTGACATTACTCTTGATCAATCCCTATCAGGCCTCTCACACCCACCTCTCACACCCACCTTGTCACTGACTTTGGATCACTTGTGCCTTTATCCCTGGGTTGGTCAACACCACATCACTTCCCCCATCTCCTATTCTCCCATGTCCCTCCAGAACTATCAGTCCCATCATTTTCTCCTCCAGACTGTTCATCCAGCCTATCTTACCTAGAGAGAGTTGAAGAGATAATAATATGTAGAAAAAAACCCAAGACATCACAAGATGAAGCGACAAAAGAAAACAAAATGATGACAACAATAAAAAGAACCAATGTACGGCATATATATATATGTATATATATATATATATATGCTAAAATAATAATAACAAAAGAAAAACCTGTAAGTAGTCAAAGTCTGTTCATTGACCTCCAGGAATATTGCCTGGTTGAGTCTGATGGGGTATCATTCCTGGCTCCAAAGTATATCCTTGGCACTCCTTGGAACCTCCATGTTCTGATCCCCTGCTGACATGTTGCATTCTTAGCTGATACCATAAACAATTATTTTTCTCTTTTGATGGATGATAGAAAAATTGCTACCTATTTTCAGACTCTATATTTTTCATAATTTCTACTATTATAATTTAAAACACTATTTTTGTGGTTCAACATACGCTATCCATCAATGCTGCATATCCAAGTTCTGAAGTATGCAGAAATTGTTAGTGTCACAGGTTTTTATCAATGATTATATTGTTTAACCATTCCCCTTTAATCTCTGTGGATATGTTTTACCTTGATATTTATCACTCTGTCCTCTTTAGAATTTCCCCTCCAATGTGACTTTATCTGCCAACACAGTCCTCACAAAACTAAAAAGCCCTGTTAATTTAGCTGGCAAAGTAAAAAGAAAAACAATGAAGCCAAAAGTCCTCAGGAATATAAACCTTGCGGAAGAAAGCCTACTCTCTTATGGATACTCTGAACCCCTGAGTAGAGGATTGATCAAAAGAGGAAATATGTGATGGCAATTCTTTCGAACATGGACGGATATTTTTTCAAACATGGAGCACACATCACAGGACAAGAATGGTGGGTTCAGGATGGTATAAATTCCCAGAAAGCAAAAGAGAAATCACTTGCTTCTAGGAAATATTGTTATTTATGGAGCAGACAGTATTCATATGGGTAGCAAAACTTACTGTCAACTCAGCCATATCACTGAACTTTACTTTCCCCAGGACTCCCAAGCTAAGGCATAAGCTGAATCAATCATCAATCAATAAGACCTTCCCTTTGTTTTCTGTGCATTAAATCTCTAACTTGATTAGTCTAACATTGAGCACCTTATTTGATTTTGCTTTTGACCTGTTTATAATTTGGTCTAGTTTTTAATATTTTCTGCTTTCTTTTTATTGAGGTGTTTTCCTTTGTTATTGTTGCTGGATTTGGGAGTTTTTTGTACACTTTTTGTGTATGAAAATAGAAAGGAAGGGTAAGTCTGTAGATACAGTAGCTGAATGGATGGTGTATTAGGAGTGCAGCAGAGGAAGTTTTGAGTGGTGGAATGGGGAGCAAATAACAGTGAATGTAAGAGGGGGGAAAAACTCTACTAGTTTATTGTGGGGATGATTTTATAACTCCTTTTAAAGTGATTGAACTATTGGATTATATGTTATCTGAATTATATTGCAATAAGACAAAACAAAAGATAACCCTTTAACTTGAGTGGATCACTGAGTGCTCACATTTTAATCTTGTCTTGCAATTTGAAACAAATTATTTCTCAATAAACTCCTTTCTTTCATTCTTGAGTGTGATATTATCTTCTTTGACAAAATGATATATTTAATCTATTTTAATTTAACATTCACTTCTTAAATATTCAATAATTTAATAAAATCAAATGTTTATAAAAACTTAAAACTAATGTCTTTCCCTTTAAATATGGGGTTCTCATTCTGTATGAACATTAGAATAAATTGGGGGTCTTTTAAAATTGCAGTGACATATAACACACAATGAGAAAAAGAATAAAAATTTCTGATTCACATAAGAGATAAGTTTTTTCACTTTTAAAAAAAGGTGCATTCAGCTGTACAACACACTGAACACCTTTGCGACGTGACATTGTTTTGGTCAATGTTTTTCATATTGCACTTTATTCTTTTCCTGAAAAAAGTAAAAAGTAAACAAAGCAGCAATTTTATCACGATTTCCTCCACTGAGTCAATATTAAATGAATGTTGGCAATTGAAGAAGGATGAATAGTACTAAAAACATATTTTAAAATGTTGAACCAGTAGTTCAATATCATTTGCTATTTTGCCTAGTATTGCTAACTTTGCATGCTTTGCCAACACAGAGAATAATCAATGTTTTTTTTTTCTTCAGATTTCTTCTGACTGTATCAAGCTTATCCCAGGAGAGCAAAGCAGAGAAAATATAATCAACAAGTCAATTCCAGCTCATAGCAGCAGTACAGGGCCGGGTAAACCTGCACTTGTGGATTTCGTAGACCTTACCGCTACTCTGAGATCAAAAGCCTCATCTCTTTCTGGAAAGTAGTTGGGGGTTTTGAATTTCAGCAATTAGCAGCCCAACACATAATCACTGTCTCTGCCACCAGCACCCCTACACTCTCCTGTCATCCACAAATCCATAATGTCAACAAGTTTCTATGATAGGTGTGTACTTTTTACACAACTGTTGGTGGTATGTTTACTGTACTTATTATGCACAAATTTGTCACAAATGTAGCTTGTGAGGTATTGGATTAATTTCAGAGATATTTCTAGAATTTTTCTATAACTATTTTCCAAAAAGCCTCATGAACTCATCTTACTTAATTTAGGAGCTATCTATCTTGATTTTACTCCATAAATCAATTTGTGGTTCTTTTTGTTTATAACAAAAACTTAACTTTTAGCATATGTGAATCCTATCAAAATAACCTCAGGCAATATTTAAAATGCACATGTGCCAACTCAACACTCTGCAGATTCTGACTAAGATTCTGTAGATTGAATAAAAACTTTCTTCATAGTTTAATTTCCCACTTGCCTGCAAATTATTTCCAAGAATCCAATGGAAGAGTAAATCACTAAAGTTTAAAATATTTATATTAAAGACAACTGATCCATTTTTATATATCACATTGATATATAGAACATACTCTTATTTCACTGGAATAAAATGTTACATTCTATACTATTATTTTTAAAAAAGTAACATAGTGTGCATATATATATATATATATATATGACATTTGTAGAGACTATATTGAGATCAAATAGCCAATTATAACTTCAGGATATGAAATAATTTTCTTAAGTGCCTAAAGAAGTGCAAACTCACATTACAAATAAAGAAGCATGTACGCATTCCCATTCTTGTCATTGCTGGGTGCTCTTGAAAAAGTTCCAAGTCACGGCAGCTGGAAGCACAAGAGAACCAAAGGTGCTCTGTGCTGGCATGGCCCTCGCAATCATTGAGATGTCCCAATCGCCATGCTAATACTTCTTGTTGACTGTCTTCCTGTTTCATTAGTGACACTTTATCAAGCATTATAATAATTCCATACAAGCACAAAATGGATAGGCCTTGTTGCTGTCATCTGCCTTGGGTCAGTTCTGACCTATCATGCGCCTTTGCATCACAAAAGGAAACACTGCCCTCTCTTGTGCCATCCTCACCGCTGGTCTCCTGCTTGAACTCATGGTCAATCCATCTTCTCGATAGTCTTCCCTTATTCAGCTGCCCCGCCACTTTACCGAGCGTGTTGTCCTTCTCCAGGGTCTGGTCTTTCCTGACAACATATCCAAAGCACCTAAGATAAAGACTTGCTACGCTTTCCTGTAAGGAGAGCAATGACGCTGGGTATTCAAATTTACTTCAAACCATGTCTGTGACCACATGCTCAATTACCTGTATACAAGATATGGCGGAAGCTAAAATTCCCACTGATGTACATTCCGCTGGTGATTCTCACAGCGGCCAGAGAGTGAAGAATGGAAAGATTCTTGTAGGTAAAACTTTGAGCAACGTATCTGGATGTTCACTTTGCTAGAAAATGAAAATAGCCCGATTTTGATCTATATTAATGTAGATGGATGGATGGAAAATGAAAAGAGAGAGAAGGCTAGGTACAAATAGATCTGGAGAATATGTGATAGCTTATTCAATAAATTCAGGTTATTCATATACTCAGTCCTCCAAGAACATCTAACAAGGCACGCGCCCTGAAGGGAAACTTCCTGAGCATAACAAAATCAAACGACTCATTCTGCTATTAGATTGCTCTTTTCAAAGCTCCCCAATGCTTTATAAAGGCAGGCAAACATATTCTGGTAAGTTTGAGAATTTTATATTCATCTTTTAAAATGTTTTTGAAACACCAATGTGGCGGCTATGTGCTTATGTTAATTTCATGATTGAGATGTAGGGGCGGAGTCTAGCCTGTTAATCTGGAGATAGCCATTGAGTAGCCAACGAGGCCTCTGTGTGGGCATGACTTTCTCCTGAGACATCTGGGAAATGCTGTGATACTTCCCTCATGAAGATGAGAAGCTATCTTCCCCAGTTGTTGGGAGTTAGTCTCAGAGACAATGAATCACGGACAAGAGAAGATGGCAGCATCCAAGAAGCTGAAGAAGCTGGAGGTGAAGCCACACGGCTTTGCCCTGATGGAGCCAGACCTTTGAAGCTGCAGAGGCCACGTGGGGACCCCCTGCTAGCGATGAGTTGCTTCTGCCACCCCTGGATGCTGTTGATGGACCCTGAGCCCTGGAAGCAAGGGACCATGGTGAGATCCCTGCCGGTGCTGGGATTCTGCACCCACTGACCTGTGAATTTATGCATCAGAAGGAGACATTATAGACTGGGATCAGGCATATGGGCTAATATCGGACTTATGACTTTGAACTGGACTGGGTTGGGATGCTTTCTCAGTGTTCCATTCTTTTTGTACATAAACCATTCCCTTATATCCATATGCGTGTCTATGAAGTTTGTTCCTCTAGTCTACCTAGACTGACACAAGCAAGGAGGAGTTTAGTTTCTCATGGGCTGACTGCTCAATGAGTCATCAGAAGAACCAATACTGAATTCCAAATATGGTGCTGTTCACAAATTGTTTTGTGATATACTCTGGCAGAGTATTTATTACTTTGAAACTTATGTAGTGGAATATCTATCTCATCTGAACGTGGATTTTTATTCCTTGTTTACAATGTTTTAATTCATACTTCGACGTGTTTACTTATTAAATGTATTTTTTGCCCTGTGGTATCCTATTGCTTTCCTTCATGATAAATAGCAAAAATGTTTTAATGCAAAACAAGTTAGGAAAATCTGGCTTCATAGAATGGTAGATAAAATATTATAATTTTGTCACTCTCATTTGCAGTGTCATTTGTACAGTAACCACTTGCTGTTTGGGATACAATAGATCAGATATGGTATGATCTGTCCATACCAATATGGACAAACAATAAGAGTATCTCTCATGGTGGAATATTTCTATAAATTAAAAAAAGAAAGAAAGAAATCCCTCTTAATATTATTGTAATTATTTATTTACATATATTTATCAATTTTCATTATAAATTATACTGTTAACTTTATAATATTAACTGACATCTATGCAGAGCTGTGTGCTTTTTGGTTGTCCAAATGCACGGATTTTTCTTCAGTCTTTCTTTTTCGATGTGTAAATTTCACATGTTTATGAGGTATTTGAAAATACTATGACTTAGTGCAGGCATATCTTATTCTTCATGGTAAATGCCTTGCTTTGAAACACTTTAAAGAGGTTCTGTGCAGCAGGTTTGCCCAGTGAAATGGATTATTTGATCTCTTGGTTGGTGCTTATATGAACATTAGTTGTGGGTCCAAACAAGATGAAATGCTTGTTGACTTTCATGGAAATGGCTACAGAGAACTCACAGGCGATGTGCAATTGATTCGAGACACTAATAGTTTACCTAAAGTTAGGATCATGGCTCATAGGAGCACCTCTCCTCAGCCAGCAGTGTTCCCCCCCACTGCTCTCAGCCACTTGGTTTCTTGGCCTCTATCTTGGGAGCCAGCAACCCACCCACCCCCCCTCCTGCCCTAGAGTCTTGTCATTGCCCCCTGTCCTGCCATGGTTTCTTTGATTCAGCCTCTGGTCTTGACCTGTCCTTTCACTGTCCCATAGTCTTTGTCTTACAGTCTCTTGTGACTCTGGTCATGGCCTCTGCCACTTCAGAAATATTGATCATTCTCTTCTGCAGCTACTTCTGCTGCTGATGGTGATGAGGTTTCTCCTTCTGTGCTGGAGGCGGCTTTTATACACATGATTGGCTGTGATGGAAGTGTGGTTCTGGTCTTGTACCAGACTATGCCTCCAAGGAAACAAAGAGTATGACTTCATTCACAACTTCTATTAAAGTCAGGACTTCATTCCAACTTAATCTTGTCTATTAATATAGCAGATACCTCACTCAAAAATTAGATTATAGCCATAGGCATGTAGATTCCCAAGTTATCATATATCACATAAGTAATTATGACTAGAAGGGCCATACCAATTGACTATATCTCACGCTTACACAAAGCAGTGGATAATTTGAAATTATTTTAGCCTGAAGGTGATACATGGAAGTGAGCAACTGATAAGATAATTCAAGCCCAAATAAAAGGAAAAGATTCCTTAATGTAGTAAAAGGAGATTTAATTTGATATTCTCAAGGA
Source organism: Nesogale talazaci (assembly GCA_004026705.1). Classification (NCBI taxonomy): domain Eukaryota; kingdom Metazoa; phylum Chordata; class Mammalia; order Afrosoricida; family Tenrecidae; genus Nesogale; species Nesogale talazaci. The sequence continues at coordinate 41,162 of PVJH01000758.1, forward strand.
GAGGCTCTTGCTTCTGATTTAATGCTCTCAGTTACTCACTTTACTGATTTAGTCAATAATGTTTCTTAAGGGAATAATTTTTTGAAGGTCGCCTAAAATCTCAGACTGATCCTCAAAGTTCATGACAAAAACATAAAGGCTGAGGTTCCTGGAAGTTACTTTAGCTTCGGGCTGAGGGATTTGATAATCTGTCTTTCAGATAGTCTTTGATCTTCATCAAATCCACTTTGCATTTAGCACGGGATTTTGTGTCTTCTTGAGGATTAGTAACTTCTTTGCTTTTGGTCCTGTTTTCCATTAATACTGTCCTCCTTGAATTTTTTACTTACCATAAAAGAAGTTTGGTGAAAGGACCCAATGCTGACATACACATTTCCTGAATTGGAAGCATACAATATTCTTTTCGAGCTCTGCCTCTTTTTCAGTGTACAGGCTCTCCATGAGCACCATTACATGTTCTGGAATTCCAATTCTTTGCAGTGTTTCCAATAAACTGTTCTGGTTCACACAGTGGAGTATCTGTATATAGTTAGTGAAATGAACAAGGGGATTCAGAATGGAGATCCACAGCCCATCTGTAGATAACTGGACATTCCCTCACAGAAGGGTCACAAGGAAGGAGTGAGACAACCAGGGTGCAGTATAGCACTGATAAACCACACAACACTCTTTTGGTTCTTTAGTGCTTCCTGTCCCCACTATCATGAACCCATTTCTACCTTACAAATCTGGCTAGACAAAAGCATGTATACTGCTACAAGGAAGACCTCTCAACACACAAAATCCAGGACAGATAACCCCCCCTCAGTATCAATATTGAGAGTAGTCATATGAGGAGAGTATGGGGAAAGTGGGGGAGAGTGGGGGAAAAGGGAATAGGTAGCTTTATTGTGCCAACTTCACCAATAGAACGTGTGGGATTCATAAAATTGCAATTGGATTGGAGGGCACGAAGATTAGTGGCTCAGCAAACCCTGCCTGTCTCTCTCTTGCTGTCTGGTCAGCAGATCTGTGGTGAGGCTTCCTTAAGGGGATGTCTACCTCAACTCATGAGTTACACTCTCCATGGGTCTGCAAACCTGTGGATCCTGTCACTAGAGCTTGAGGTTCCTTCAAGACCTGCTTCTCCACTCTGCTCGTGTATATATATTGCTTGAGATTGGGACTGTCGGACCTTGTGGTCTTGTTGACTTTTGGTGACCCACCCAGCTGCTTGCTGCCTGTGGCTGTATTGCCTTCAGTGTTCTACAGAAGACTTAGCTGTCTGCTTTCTTGACCTTGGACCAGGCAGCTCTCATAAGTTGAAGGACTTCCAGGATATCAACTCTTTCATGGAAGTGAGTGTAGCACTGTGTGAGCTAATTAGCTGTTATATTCCTTCCTGCTCTATCTATCTTATCTATCACCAATTAATCATCTATCTATCTATCATCATAAATGTCCTGGTATTGTTTCTCTAAAGAACCCTGTCTAACATCTTGTTAGTATCTTCCTGGTATTATATGCCAAGATCCATCTAACATCAATCAAGGTAGTTCTCATTTGTGGTCAGTATAAATTATTATTAACTTAATTAACCACTACATAAAATCAATTTAATATTTAAAATTCCTATCGAGTGTTTTAGAGAATATAAATTTTTATGAGAACAGAATAGTCTCATCTTTATCCATGTATATATCAGGTAGCATTCAACTGTGCATCTCAAAGTTATTAGCCCAAATTCATAACTCATTTCACCAACAGGACTGCATGAATTATACTGTAGCATCTTAAGATAAAAAATCTTGCAACTAGAAAATCCAGCAACATCATGATAAATAGAGAAACTATTGACATTGCCAATTATTTCAATTTTACTTGGATCCACAATCAACACTTATGGAAGCAATAGTCAAAAAAATCAAACAACATATTCCACTAGGCAAATCTGCTGCAATAGTTCTCATTACAATGTTAAAATAGAATAGATACATTCTGTAACTATTGCACGTCTGAACCAACCAAGGTACTTTCAAAAGCTAAACCATAAATAAGGGAGGCGTAATAATTAATGGCTAATAAACTGGTTAGGCCCATTTTTGAGATTGGCTGTAATAAGCAGACTTAGTACTATCGTGAGTTGTGTTTTGAGCTGCTAACCACAAGGTCAGAAGTTCAACACTCTCAGCCGCTCCTGGGGAGGATCTGTTCTCTAATGAAGCCAACAGGGGCTGCTCTCCATTTCCTATAGATTTGCTATGGGTTGGAATTGACTTGATGGCAGTGAGCTGTTTGGGGATGTTCAATGACACTTCTCTTATTTATTTTGTTTTCTTTTCTTTTTTTTTCTTTCCAATCTTTCTAATGACCTTTTGATTTAGTCATCTATTATATGTTAGATGTTATCCTACAAGAAATCTGGTCTTTGGTCATTAGTGCTTATTGTGTCAATGCCTTTCATGCAATCATTTATAGTTTCAGGTGGCATATGTTAAAAAGCGTATTTATAACCTTATGGATTAATTTTCTTCCTATTTAACTTGTGAAGGTGCAATTGGTTATTTTTTCTGCAGTTGTCCCTGGCTGTTTTTTGACTGATGTCATTGACTTTTCCATTATATATTTTCATATGTATTCAAAATAATTTCTATATATTTTCATCCATTAGAGCCCATGTGTGCAGTTGTCATTTAGGATGTTAAAATAATTTGCAATAAATGTATCATTATTTTTTTCAAAATTCTGTCACGCAGTTTTTATTACCATGGCAATAGTTTGCAACTGCTAATATTTCTGGTTTGCTCCAAAATTTTGTATCAAATCATCAGTAATTATCATCAATGCATCTTGCTTGCATGTTTGATCTATTTCAGGCTGTGTACATTGATAAAAATCAATTTTCTCAACATTGGCATTAGTGATTAGTATATAAATTTGAACAGCATTCATATAAACTGTTCTTCCTTGTAGACCTATGCATATTATCTAATCACTAAAAACATTGTATCTCAGGAGAGGTTGTGAATGTTCTTTTTTTTGTGAATGTTCTTTTTGATGAACATGGAATTTCACTTGTCTTCAGCTTGCCAGTCTGGTACATAGATCATATTATTGTTTGTTTCAAAATTGTCTAGAACAGTTATTTCTTGATATTGATATTTGCTGATTCTTTCATTTTTAACACTTCTCAAGTTTTCCAGATTCCTATTTTCTAGATTCTATACTCTACTTTTTAAAATAATTTTATTGAGGGCTCATGGAACTCTTAACACAGAAAATACATGCATGTATTGTATGCAAAGCACATGTGTACTTTTGTTGTCATCATTCTCAAAACATTTTCTTTTTACTTAAGCCCTTATTAGCTTCTCATATTTCCCCTCCCTCCACTCTCCCCACCCCCTCTTGAACCCTTGATACTTTATATTATCATAATTTTGTCATAATGTACATTCTGCTTTTTAATGCATGACTAAGACTGTTTCTTTTTATTCTGAGTTATGCTACATCAGCACCGAAAGGAACCAGTATGGTTGCCATGCCTCTAGCATGACAGTTGACCCTGCTTTTGCAGACAGGCTGTCCCCTCTCATAAACTGAGACAATGACCAAAGTCAGCCCCATCTTTTGGCACTATACCATAAATTGGTTGGCTGAAAATAATATGGTTTTAGGTGAATAATTTTTTTTCCAAACTGAACCAACTGTTTCATCTTCTACTTTGTCTTAGCTGGAAGATCCTGTAAGACATGTTAACCCTAGGTGATCCTGCTAGTTTGAAGTACTGGTGGCATAGCTTCCAAAGTCATAGCATCATTTAAGCCAAAAGAGTATAGCAAACTGACATATGAGTGATATGATAGGGTTTATAGCACATACTTGAGGGAGAAAATTGAATCCATAAAAAATAGTGCATCTAGTGTCAACTTTTAATTTCCTGTCATGACTATCATCAATCAAATAATTTGCTTAAGATTTTAGCAAACAAAACTATATTGCATTTTTCAGAAATTCTTCTTTCCTTGACTTCATTTTTCACATTGGATTATTCCAGGTTTCAAACTTGATGTCTACATATGTATATATATATATTATATTTATATAAGCATATATACACACACCTAAGCACATTGGAGGAAACTAAACTCACAAAGAAGATAAAGAAGATACTTCATATAAATTCAAATATCCTGATAATTAATCAAGTGAGTATAATATGATATGAAATGGGAGCTAGAAAATATGCTGTCTCTTACAATGTTCTATAGCATATCATGGGCAAACCAATTAATCTCATTGGGCAATATTACACTAATTTGTAGACTGCAAAGTTGCATTAACTTAAACAAGTAAATTTTGATTTTAGGAATTCAAATTGTCTTTAGTTAGCATAAAAGATTGAGATACATTTTGACATTTCAACCTACAAAATTTCAATATGGTAAGTAAGCAAAAATTAGAATATTCTTTTTAATACTTATCATCTTCATATATATTTTTCCTGAATATTGAGTAGTAGGTTTATAATTAGTATCTTTTGTGTGCCGTTATCATCTTGACATTTTCATTAGCACAAAGTGTAATCATTTTAGTTTCAACAATAAGTATTGAAAGTTCTACTGACAATGTATAATATATGCTATTCTTTTGAAAAGGAAATGTGAATATATAACATGCATACATTTACTAAAAATGAACTAAATACAGACAAAAACTACATATTAGGCAAACACATATACAAAGGTATGGATTACAAATTAATGACAGTTCTAAGTGCAAGACTAAAACTATACAACTTCTTTAACAACTTAAAAAGCTTGGGGATTTGGATTTGAAGATGACAACTTGCATAAAATATCAAAGGCACGATTCATAAACAAGAAAATAAATGACAAATTAAATTTATTAAAATGAAATCCCTGTCCTACTAAATATGTTGTCAATAGAAGAAAAAATAACAATCCAACCAGAGAGAAAGTATTTGTAAAACACATATCTGATAAAGCACTTGTATCTGTACTATAAGGAATACCGAATTAAATCCTTCACTGCTAATCAAAAGGTTGGCATTCTAAACTCAAGAGCCACTCATGGAAGAAAAATATTAATGTTACTTCCATCAAGATTTTCTGTTTTGGAGACCCTGTGAAAGAGTTCTGTTCTGTTATATATGCTTATTCTGAGTTGGAATTGACTGGAAGGCAATGCATCTTGTATTGATTATCCAAGTCTTAAGGCCATGATTCACACAAGCAAGTGCATTTTCATAGTCAAATAAGAGCTAAGTAAACATCTTTCTGGTCTTGTCTGCTTTCCTTCAAGGTCAAGCTGGTGTCAGTTAGGTACCCCACATCCCGTGTCTTCTGAATCCAACTTGACTTTTTGACAGCTCTCTGTGAATGTACTGTTGCAACATATCCATGATCCAAAAAATATGAAGGAGGAGTTTTGAATCTTCTTTAAAAGCAGCAGCTGTAAATTTGTCAGGAAAACCAGGAAATATTGACAGAGATGCAAGTCATTAGTATGTGTATGACTCCCAGACAGATTAAAAAGGCATGGTAGAGGCTAAACGTTTTAGATCACAGGATAACATTTAGAGTTATGAGGCATAAGGCACATCCCAGGAAGCAAGAGGAAAAATCAAGAGCATAAGCTACAGGAGACAACTGTGGAGCATGCACTCATTGCAATAGCAAGGTAGTTCCTATAGGTCTATATGCACATTGCCTTCTGATTTAAAAATGGCACCCAAAGCATTCCCATTAAATAATTTATTGTTTTTCTGTGTATGAGACATTGCGTTCAGCAGCTAAACGTGAATGAATAGAAAAAGCTTGAAATGACTTCTTATTAATAAGACATTGATTTATGAATGGAGTGCTGAATGAAAATAAAAATAATCTAAATTTAGTAGCAGCCATCACAAAGGGTGTATTAAGAAATTACAAGTGGACGTGCATAGACATAGATTAAAGTGAGAAAGTTAATGATTCTTTGAAAGTTAGAATCTGTTAGCTGGTTCACAGTAGGAAGACATTTACTAATTTACTGAATAATGAAATATGTATTTGAAAGGTAAAACAGTGAAGTATACAAGTCAGCTACAGGCTTCCCTAAAGAAAGACTGTGAATAATCTAACTTTTGAAAAAAACGCATTAAAATGTAGATAATTTTCATTTGGAAAAATTATTAGATCAAGGCAAGGGAAGCCCTTTTCTAGAATCCAAGTTTTAGAAACCACAATGCTTTACCACCTCTGAAGTTCTCTGCCCATTAAGCAGCATGTGCTATAGAAAACATGCAGTTACTCTCAGTAGAATCTGCTTCTTGGTACTGCCATAATATGATAAGGCTCTTATGTTTTTAGTTAGCAGTCATACTATTCAGACTCCAGGACAATACTCTTTCTTATATTTATTCTCAATGTTTTCTGAAAAGTTTTTAAGGCTGTGGAAGTTAGTGGATTTTCCTTGTTTCCTTTCAGAGCTGGATACTCCATTGTGAAGATGAGTAAAGTAACAATAAAAAGAACAAGAAATTTAAGTAGCCTAGTAAATATTGCCTTTTGTATAAAATTCTGCATAAGAGTTGTTCCTTTGTCATCATATTGAGAATTTATTTTCTTTCAGTTTCCTGTATGTGTTTGAAGTCTTAATCATGAATGATTTATTTGATTTTTAGAAGATGGTAGCAAACTTCCTCTCTTGGATAAATTCCTATTCCCTATTATTCCCTTTCATATACACAAGTATTTAAAGATACTTGTTAAAGTGACTCCTACATTCTTTGTGGCAAATACTTTGCTGTGGAATGTTTTCAGACATATAATGATCATTTTTCTGCTATAATAAATAGTGTTGTGACGATAATGAGTGTGCATATATGTACATGTCACAGCTCCCATTTCCCTAGGATATTTATGTTATAACTGGATTGTTGGTTCCCATGATACTCCTATGACCAATTTGTCAAGAACACACCATATCATTTTAGACAATAGTTTCACTATGGTAAAGTCCTGCCAGCACCATTTTGTAATCTTCACACTCTCATTTTTTCTTCCAATCTCTCAGGATCACTCTGATCTTACTTCTTCTAAAACAGATTCGGTTATACTGTTAGCAGTCCATGGTACTTTTAATATTCCTCTGCAGCAAAACAATTCAAATATATTGATTCTTTGATGGCCTTCCTTATTCAATATTCAACTTTCACATGCCTATGATGTAAGGGAAAATATCATGGCTTGGGTCGGGTGCACCTGAGTCCTCAAAGTAATGCCCTTGACCTTCAACACTCTAGTGGTCATGTGCAGCATATTTACCTAATACAATATGTCTTTGATCTCATGAATGTTGCCTCCGTGACCATTTATTGTGGATCTGAGAGAGGAAAACTCGTTGACAATTTTAACCTTTACTCCATTTGCCACGATCTCTCCTCTTGGTCCTCTTGTGAGGATTTCGGTCTTCCTTACACTGAGCTGCAATCCTTAATGAAGGCCTTAATGTTTCTGAGGACAAGCATTGAGGAGGGCCATGCATAAAAACTACTTGTTCTCAGATGGGAGCTAGAATTAAATTCAAAATTGGTCTCCATGTAGACCAATTTCTTTAAGAATCCCCCCTCCCCCGTTAATGGTATGTGTCCTGCTTAAAATCTGGTCACTTTACATAGATGTCTCTGGTTCACTTTAGATATACCATTATTATTTTATTATAGAATGTTATAAATCATGCCTGAGGCATAAAATGATTCTATTCATTGTATTATTAGTCACTGGTATGGAATTTAAAACACTGTTAGGAAGAGTAAATTATACATGTATTGAGTTGCATTTCAAACTGAAAATCATAAATTGTTGACTGTACAGATTAAATACTTAAGTGACTGGCAGTTATTTACACCAACAATAGGGGTTCATGACACAGTGAAGCATTGAATTACACAGATCCACAGAGCCAGAAGCATTGCTATCAGAGTAATGTACATCAACAGGACGCAAGGAGAGCATTAAAATAATAAGTATATGGTCATTCCAAGCCACCATTCATTGGGAACACTCATAGAAAGAGAAATGCACTAATGACTGCCATTTCCATAACCTTGATATTTGCAACAATTTGCTTCTTCTCACTTTGACGTGTTGCAGTTTTAAATTCAATGGAACCTATCAGTTCCATAAATCTGCTACAGGTGACTTTGAGGTAAAGTCCACTTTATTGATGGGGTTTACACATCAAATTCTTCTAATATGGCTTATCAAGGCTGTTAAGAGCCAAAAGGACAGACTTTAAAGTCCCAGTAGTCTATTACAAAAAGCCTGGCTCGCCAAGGGTTAGCTGGAAACTGAGTACAAATTTCCCAATTAGGATCATAGGATCAAGCACGTTCTCCTCTCAGGATAGAAGAGAAGAAAGCCTCATCTTTCACCCACAAAGTAGTTGGTGCATTTTGATAGTGCTGACCCTGGGGTGAGCACTCTAAGTAGTGAATGCCCATGCCCTCAGAGCTGCTTTGCAATCTGGATAGAATTAGTCAAAAGATGTACCATTAGTAAATATATCTTACTTTTACAGGTGTACCAATCTATTTTAACTTTGATTTTTCAAAAATTTATCAAGTAATTTGGTGAAGAAAAATACAGTGTTTTATGTTTGCAAAATTAGGTTAAGTCATTACTGAACATTCTTTTCTCATACAAAGTGGTTCCTGACTTAATTAATAACTTGATTGCAATCTACTTCAGCATTACTTAAAAGAATGCTTCACATTTTGTACTAGCACAGCTCAATTAGCCATAATCAGTAGAGACATATTTGAAACATAGAGTCATGTTTATGGGATTTTTTGTTGATGTAAGCTTTTTTCCCCCCCTGGAATTTAGTACCTTATAATAAAATAAAGTTTCTGGCATAAGTTGTTATATTTCCTACATTTTGTAAGTGCTATAGAGGTTATTCCATGCATTTTATAGCTGTATATACAACTTATCATCAATATGCTTATCAAAAAAGTCCTCTATACCTACTTTTATAACTTTCATCAATCGTGTAATAACTTGTCAGGATTACACTTGGGTACTTCTGAGTGTAATATTATGATACGTTATTTACTATTATGATTCTAAATGAGTTCTCCCCCTCCTTCTGCTATTATAAAAGTATGATGAACTTTATATACTTCTCAAATATACTTGATTAAACTTTCAAAATGTCAGTTATTTTACAATTCATCACATATGGAATATAGAGATGATTTCTCTTGCATTTTGTTTTATGTCCAAGGAAATGGTTTCATTATATGTGCATTTTTCTAAAATTGTTCACTGTTATGCCATCATATAAGTTGAATGTGGCAGGTTTATTTAATTGGAGATATAATTTAGTAACAGTATGGTGCAAAGGAATTAAGTATTCAGGGAACAAAATGACAACTGTGTACAACTCTGCCTCACTCAAGATATAAGCAATTTTCAAGATCAATGAAAATTCCCTTATTCCAATTCAGTCAATACCTTTCTCTTCTTCTCCCCATTCACTGCTTTTTGAATATTTCAATAGCAAGTGGATTTTACCTATTCTCAACATAAGAGAAGAATTATATAATATAAATTATGTTCTGTCCAAATTATTTTGACTTGATATTATGGAGTGCTAGTTATGTTCTAATAGTTTGTTTCTTTTTTTAAAAAAGGTGTTCTTAATTATCTATTACGATAAGATGCAAACGATTAATGTTAAGTGTTTGAATCTACCTAAAGGTGGGAACAGGCATAGAAGATCTTCTTACAAATATCCCAGCCTTAGAAACTGTTTTTATTTTGTTTCCCTTATGTTTGTATTCAGTAGACAAAACATGCTACTAAAAATCGTTGTAACAAAAACTATGAAACAATTCTACTCTACATACATGGGGACACCACGCCTAGAATGACATTAAGGGAACAAGCAACAATTTACTGTATGAATACTGGTCTCTTCAGTAAATCTCTAGTTTACTAAAGTCAGAGAAATAATGATCAGGTATGTTTATTGAAAAAAGTAGTATCAATTGTAAACTTGCCTAAACTCACTATTCTGATTATTCTTTATATGGTTTAGGTGCCATGATATTGTGTGTTTACAATGGACACACTGGACATTTTAAACCCAAGAATGTCTAAAGGATATTGTTTGTAACCTTTTTCAGGATAGTATTAATCTGGGGGGGGGGGACCTTCTACCATTATTTCTTTGTTTCTTAAAACCAGAGATGAAACATTCTGGTATTTTGAAATGATAACCATCTGTAAATAATCTCCCTACCAACTTAATAAACCAAATTAACATCGCAATCTGGAATTTCTTAGAATCATTACAACTATCAAATAATTGAATGATATAGGAATAATGTAGGAATTCCTAACATATCTTCCTTATTTAACTTTATCCTTTGTCTTTCTAAAGAAGAGATATATTTAGGGAAATTAGTATTGATTTTTGCAAATTTAATCTCCAGGCTTCAATTTTAGCTCCTATTTCAGATGTGACACGATTTACACTGCCCAATAACTGGCACACAATTATTGATTTCACAGGGTTTTGAAAATTCTTGCTGCTTATTAGAGGGACCTTAGAAGCAGTTTGATTCGGTATGGTTAGGTCAGCAGTGCAATGTTTCCCAGGGATGAATCCACATTAGCACTCGCTGAGCCTGCAGTAACATTCTTCTCTACAGAGGTCACTTTTCTCTGTTGAAGGACGTCATATTTTGACAAAAAATGTTAAGAAAAACTTGCTATATCTAGTATCTTAAAACACAGTCTGTTCAATTTTTATGGATTCTGGAGATGATATAAAATATACTTGGATCAAATATGTCCTGTGTTTTTGAACCATTTATTGACTAGCTCATGAATCTGACTATTTAATAGGAGCAGAGAGCAAAAGCAGACTGCTCCACAAGTTGAAATCACTGGGAAAGATGCTTCAAACTTTGACCCATAGTAGTTAAAATATTCTGTGGTTTTAAAATATCCATTGCAAATAATGATTTATGAAATGTAGTGCAAGTCCTAATATAAAAAGTGCACCATAACTAATATAGTTCCCAGTTTTGCATGCCTTTTTTTAGGGAAAATAGTTCCTTAATGTTTTAAAATATACATTGCAAATAATGATTTATGAAATGTAATGCAAGTCCAAATATAAAAAGTGCACCATAACTAATACAGTTCCCAGTTTTGCATGCCTTTTTTTAGGGAAAATAGTTCCTTAACGTTTCCCAGCCTCAGGTTAGTCCCAAATACATGACATTAAAACCGATCAACCTGAAAAGCTCATAATACAGTAATCTGTTTGACCCACTGAATCATACATTTGGGTTAGCACTGTAGTACTCCATCATTAAGCAAAAGTAATATATGCAAATTCAAGCTTAAGCTGACACTGAGGTACAAGAAAACATAAACAAATGGAACACATCCTTCTTACCTGAAGCAATTAGTGGGCCCACTGATAGTCTTTCTTTTGGTTGCTTCTTTGGTCTGCTTTTCAATGGTAGCACTGTGGGTTGGAATCAACTCAAGGGCAGTGTAAGCACCAGCAGCAAGTTGCCAGTCAACTACAGAGATGAGTGTAGATAGTATGTATTGTGTTAAATTGGGTTATTTAGAGAAATACATTATAAACACCCAAAAATGTATGCGTGGCCCTCATAATGTATAAGTGACTCTCTTGTTATATATTGTGAGTGATACTCATAAAAGTAGAAGTAAAGCTTTATATCAGGAAGGCATCCCCACCAGTCTGCCTCAAGTCCACCAGTCTGGTGTTAGAAGGAACTCTCATCAGACGCACATAGCTGCACATCCCCACAGCAGAAAAATGAGTCTACAGGGGCCAAAGGGAGAACTGGGGATTTCCTGGAAGAAATGGGTGTTTCTGTAAATTCCTGGTAGAGGACTTTTAAGAAGTAAGTCCCATCCAGTGCTTTGAGTGTCTAGACATTTACATTTGAAAACCTTTGTAACCAAAACCTCTGAAGAACTGAAGGAAAAAATGTAATACTTTGTCTTTCTGGATTTTCAACAAGAAGTTTGTTTAGGTTTGTGTGCCTAGGTGAGAAACATTTGTGAAGGGCTGAAAGTTAAAGAGAATGTGCAGGCACCCTAGAGTAGTCAAAATGGGGAGTGTGGTGGGCATGGAAGGGGGGATAGAGGCATGAAGTGTCTTACTTAGAAACTTTCAGGGGTATCTTAGACCAAAGTAAGTGGAGAAATGAAGGATTCCCACTGAATAGCTTTCTCTTTTCCTAATGGATCTAGAGAGGAGAGAGTGAAGGGAGCATGTTGATAGGATTGTATGATTCAGGTGCATGTGTTCACAGAGCTGTAATTGTTAGGCATGACATAATTTTGTTTGATTTACCTATAGATTATTAGATGTAAATGGGACTAGTGCCTTTTGGCTGCATGTGCGTTAGTTGCATAAACTCAAGCATGATATTATTATGGTATTTAGAAGTTATGTATACTTACATATGTCAAATGGAAAAGGGGTGGCCTATTGTGGTTAGACTTGAAGTCCACTTGATGGTAACTTTGTGGAGTCAGAAGCCCACTTGATGGTAACTTTGTGGAGTCAGGAGTAACTTTGTGGAGTCTGGAGTCAACCTGGTGGTAGCCTGCTGGTGCCTCCTTGGGAGAGTGGCCCTTTTACTAGAGACAGTGAGAACTTCTCTCTCATGCCCTTCACTCTCCCTGTTTGCATGGATTCTGAGTCTGCCTCCAAGGTTGCCCCGAAATGAGACTACAACTCTGGAAGCTATTGGTGCCCCTCCCCCCCATGCTCCTACCAATCTTGGATTGACATCGTATTACTCAGTTTCACACCCCTGACCCTCAGACCCATATTTTGGCTTCCTCAAGTCTGTGACTCTGAAGAGAGCTCCAGTTAGCATCCAGTCCCTGGACGAGAGTTGTATTGGACCGAGACACCTATTTTACATAAAATTGTTTCTAGATATAAAGTTCTTACTTATACATGCATCCATGTCATTGCTTTTCTTTATTCAACCCTTCCTAGCTTACTCTTTCACTTGACATCAAGTGATATTTGAGTAAAACTCATTCAGTAGAGTCTGGCATTCCCAAACTTGTTGCATTGATCGCATTGTCTCTCAATATTTATTAAGTATGGCCTTTCAAGCTCAACTTAAAGGCCATTTGATGGAAGAAGAAGAAATGCCCATTTGGTTTGCTGGTGAATACAAAAAAATATTACTACCAAACAAAGATTGGTGCTCTTAATATAAAAAAGAGGAAGATATTTTCCAGACAGAAGACTTGCTTCCAACTCAGAGCAGCCCAGTGTACAAGAGAACAGAAGCTACTCAGTCTTGCACCAACGATGGCACCACTCTCACAATTTTTATTGTAGGCACTGAGTCAATCCATGTCTTTGGGTGCCTTCATTTATTTTATTTTATTTTTTGATGCCTCTCTACTTTATCCAGCTTGATATTTTCATCCAGTGACTTGTCCCTCATGATGCCATGCCCAAGTTAAGTGAGATGAAATTTCACAACCCTCATTTCTGAGGAGCGTTCTGGCTGCGCTTCTTCCAAAGTAGATTTGTTTGTTATGGCAGTTCATGGTACTTTCACCTTACTTCACCAATAGCATCATGAAAATGTATCAATTTTTCTCTGTACTACCTTATTCATTTTCCAGCTTTCACATGCATAGGAAGCAATTGAAGATGCCATGGCTTCAGTTAAGCATATCTTACTCCTCAAAGTGAGAACTCACTTTTTTTTAACATTTTAAAAACATCTTGTTTGGTAGCCAAAATGTGTGCATAAGTAAATGTGGTGAAGAAAGCCGATGTGCCCAGCTATGAAAATATTTAGCCCTCACAGCCATCTAGCTGAGAAGCAACAAAGCCCCAAAAATACACCAGGATATATGATCATGAGGTGTGGATGGTATCAAGCATCTAAGACACAATAAAAAAATCATACCCAATGTGAATGGGAGGGTGGGCAAGTGGAGACCCAATGCCAATCTGTAGACAGATATCCCCTCAAAGAAGGGTCACAGACAGGAGATGAGCCATTCAGGGTAAAGTATAGCACCCATGAAACACACAACTTTCCCCTAATTCTCTGGTACATCCTTCCTCCCACTGTAATAACCTCAATTCCTCCTTATAAATCAGATTAGACCAGAACATGCACACTGCTACAGATAAGAGCCCATGAAACAGGGAATCCAGGATTGATACATGCCCCAGGGCTGACAATGAAAGTAGAGATACCAGGAAGATAGGGGAGGATGCGGGGAGAAAGGGGGATCCATCAACCGGATCGATCTATAACCTCCCCTCCCTTGAGGATGAACAGCAGAACAATGACTGAGGGGCACTGGAAGATAATGTAAGACATGAAAATAATAATCTATAACTTATCAAGGGTTCATGAGGAACAGCAGGTGGGGAAGAGACGGGGAAGAAATGAAGAGCTAATTGGGGCTCAAGTGGGTAGAAAATGCTTTGACAATGATGACAGCATATGTGCAAATATGCTTGACACACTGGATGAATGTATGGATTGTGATAAGAGATGCAAGAGCCCCATTATATCTCATTCAGTAAATTTATCTAATAAAATACCTGGCTTGACTTCCTGACTGTGCCTTCTGTGAGAAGGAGCCCTGACGGAGTAGAGACTTGATAGCCATGAGTTTTTGCGTGCTTCTGTAAGTGTTAATTATGGACCCAAGTAAAATGAAATCTTTTACAATTTCATTCTCACTCTATGTATCTTGGTGCTGTCTATTAATCTAGCAGTGAGGGATTTTTAAATGGAAAAGCTATAGGAGAGGTGTGAGAATGCAGATATTCTTTTTTATAGTACTTTTGTTGAGGGCACTTGCATCTCTTATCACAATCCATACATTCATCCATGTGTCAATGCACATTTGTACTTATATTACCACCATCATTTTCACGGCATTATCTTTTAAAACCATATTCATAATGTAACATTTGAATATATTTGAAATATTTGAATATTTGAAATAATTAAAAATTTATTTATTTTTAATTAACGACATCTATTACTAAGCTTTTAATAACAAACGTGATTCGTGCTATGGATGCCAGTTAATCTCTTCATCAAGTCACACCCATCCTTCAGAATGATATGGGCCCAAGAATAAAAGATTTATGGCTTTAGGAATCATAACTTTGATGAGCTCATGAACATAGATTTCCTTCAATTGGGAATGCTCTGAGATATGCTGCAAGTAAGTACCCAACCTACCAATAATGATGACTGCTGCTTAAACCCCTCTAACAACTTCTTGATCTCAGCATGCACCAGTTTCCTTTAGAGAACTCTAGTCACTGAATATACACATTCCATGCATCTTTCTTTTTTCTTTCTTCCTTTGTTTTCTCCACACGGAGCCTTGAAGATGAAGCATCCTTTGGTTTTGTGGCTGTTATTTTTGAAAAGTATTTTGAAAATTTAGCTTTTAGTTCTAGTTTTATTTTCACTTGAGCTAGCTATGAATAAAAGTACAAAAGAATTCTAATTATCATCTTTAATTAGATCAAAATATATCTTGACTCGATTCTTTATACATAAGATTTAATAATGTTGAAATAAGTTGAGTAGTAAGAAAGATTAATATGATGTGCAGAATTCTAAAAGTTTTCATTAGAAATGTGAAATGTGACTTGTGAAAAGCTATTCAGATTTTAGCTAATTTTCAATTGAGCATATATGAGGTCTTGCTTCCAAAAGTCCTTACAAAATTGTAGAGGGCAAATGTACAATTATAGCAGTCAAAATCTGGGAAAAATGCAACATCATCCTAAAATTTCAGATCCTTATATATGGCTTGTCATGTTTACTTTTAACATCCTCAGCTATATTAAACTGACAGGAACCAATACTACGCTTGATCTTAACCAAAATGCTGATAAGGTATTTTAGAACCCACAGCTCTAGAATGATATAGAAAAGAAAGGAATCAGCAGTTATAATATTTTCCTCTGAAATAGAATCTATGACATTTTATTTTATTTACTTATGTTCCTTAAAAGATCATTTTATTGGGGGCTCTTACTTCTACCTCTCTCTGTTGCTTTGCTTCCTTGATCTTGCCTCTGTTTGCTTTCATCTTCTTCCTGACCCTCCATTATGCTTAGCCTTCTTCTGCCTCTTATTGATTCCTCTCAGCTAGATTGCTGTTGTCCCAACACCCCCCAGATCTCAAATCTCTATGACCTCCTCTTTGTTGATTTTGGTTCCCTAGTTGTTCCCTTGTTTATGGCGTTGCTTTATCACCGCTCCAATCGCCCTCCCTCCAGCTCCTCCTTCCCGCCAGTCCTTCTGGAGCCCTTGTCCCTGTTCTTTACTCCTCCAGCTTGCTTTCCATCCCTACGGCATTATTTTAGTCTCCACATACTTGAAGGGAAAAAAGGTGAAATCAGATGGCTAGATTTATTTCATTTTTCTATACAGAGTACAATAAACAGCTTTAAGTTACTGGAGAAAAAGATTTATTCAGCATTGCTAAATATTTCATAACCATTTAAGTGATTAGAAAATAGTATTGTGAGATTTTAAGATAGACTCATTTCTGCTATTTGAAAGGATAATCATTTCTTGCAAAGATACTTAATAATATGTCCAAGACAGCATAATTCAATATTTACTAGTTATATCTGAAATAAGAATTGTACTTAATAACAAAAGAATTATTTTCTTGTGCATGATGTGGAGAAATAATACCACTTACCTCACTGTATTTTTTTGAGAATTAAATGAGAGAGTATATGGAAAGTCATTTATAAAAAATAAATTATTACATAATTGGAATTTTACATCCTCTTGGATGATAATTATATTCTTTTTAATCTAGGAAACTTCCCTTAACCACACTCTATGTTATACTGAGCTAAAGCTTTTGCTCAGTGATCTCAAGGAAATTCCACGCATATTGACTTCTCTGGTCAAGTATAAAATTCTCCTACCTAGCCATCTTATCTATGTTTACATCTTTGTCTTTGCATATATAGTACAGTGATAATAACAATACATGTTCATAACTGGTTGTAGAATGTTAGTTACACAGGCTTTATTGTTTTTGCTAGACAGCATCAACTCAGTTCTGACCCAACACTCCACTATGTCCAGCAGTAGTAAACACTACCTGGTCCTTTGCTTTTGCCATGCTCACACTGTTCCTATGCTTGAACCCATGTCTGTATCATTCCATCTCCTTGAGAAGTATCCTCTTTCCCTGAAATTCTACTTTACCAGGCACGATGTCTTTCTCCAAGGACTGGCCTTTCTTCGCAACATGCTCTACGTATGTAAGACAAAGTCTCATGACCCTCGTTCCTAAGGTAGGACCTTTCAACCTGTGTATCACGACCCCATTGGGGGTTGAGAGATCCTTTTAAATGGGTTGTCTGATTCATAATAGTAGCAAAATTACAGTAATAAAGTAACAAAAATAATTTTATGGTTGGGAGTCACCGTAGCATGAGGAATTGTATTGAAGGGTCTTGCCATTAGATTGCTAATCTTAGGAGACCTTTGACCAGGCTTTTTCCAAACAGTCTTCTTTCTCCTTTAAGCAGAGCAAAAACACTGATTCTTCTTCAGTTTTCCTTACTGAACGTGCCATTTCATATGCATGTGAGATAAGTGAAAGTACCATAAGTTGGGACAGGTGCACATTAGCATTCAAAGAAGCATCCCTGCTTTCCAGTACTCTGAAGAGGTCTTATGCTGCAGATTTACTCAAGGCAATGTGTTTTTTGATCTCTTACTGTTGCTTCAATAAATATTGATTGTAAATTCAAGCAAGAAGACATTGTATACAACTTCAATTGTTCTCTATCATGATGCTATCTATTGAACCAGATGTGAATACTTTGGTATTTTTTTTTGAATTGTAGCTCATATTGAAGGCTACTATCCTTGATTTTCATCAGCAAGTGTTTCAAAGTCTCACTTTCAAAAATCAAGATTTTGACTGAGCCCTGGTGGCCTAGTGGTTGTGCATCAGACTGCGGCCCGCAGGGTTGACAGTTCAAATCCAGCAGCAACTCTCCAAGAGCAAGGCTGGGCTTCCTACTCCCATCAGGGCAGTGATGCCACACACACAAACACACACACACACACACACAGGAAGATTTTTTATCTGCATGTCATAAGTTCTCAATAAGTCTTCCTCCAATCCTCATGCCAAATTCTTCTTCATATGATCCAACTTCTCTGATTATTTGTTTGGCATACCAATAGAAAAAATATTGTGAAAAGATACAATGCTGACATACACCTTTCCTGATTTTAAACACGAAATTTCCCCCTATATTGTTTGCACAATTCTATCTTGACCCATGAACAAGGTCTGAATGTTAAGATAGTCCTGTTCTTCTCAAGGCTGTCCATATATTGTTTTGATACATAGTTGAATACAATAGCACAGTCAATAAAACACAAGTGAATTTCTCTCTCATGTTCCCTTCTTTCAGCTTAAAGCCATCTGACATCCACAATAATATCCTTTGTTCATCCCCTTCTGAATATATTTTGAATACGTGGCAGCTTCATGTCAAGGTACTACTGCAAACATTTTTGGATGATTTTCCAAAAAAAATTGCGGCATATGTTATCAATGATAATGTTCTATAATTTAAGCATTATTTTGAATCAGTTTTCCTTGTCATGAGTAAGAGTATTGATCTCTTTTAGTAGTTAGCCAAGTTGGTCTCTTCCAAATTTCCTGGAGTAAATGAGTGTGTTCAGTGCTTCATCAGCTTGTTGAAATGTTTCAGTAGGTATTCCATCAATTGCTGGAACCTTGTTTTTGGCTAATGGTTTCAGTTAAATGTTGAACTCTTGGACTCTAGTTGGTCCAAATTTCATAAAATAAATTTTAATTCATTTATCAGACAACCCCGTGTTGAGGTAGATTGTGAGTTAGGCATAAACAATAAATAGAACAATAAATAAAGGATAACAGTAACATTGAATATATATTTTTGAGAAATCTATAATTCAATAAATGATGCAAATATATTGAGTAATACAAATAACTTCTGATTAGTATTTTAAAGTATTGCTAGGCCTGAAATTTACTGATTTGGTTGAGTATTGATTCCTTTAAATCTATTTCATTCAATCATGAAAACTATTCTGTAATTTGAAAGCTTTTCTTTGAGGTTAAATCTATCTATCTATCTATCTATCTATCTATCTATATATATATATATGCATATATATTCATTCATTTATTCACTCATCTATCACTTATGCATTGATTTAAAAAACTCTAGAGCACTGCTAAACTTAGTGATAAGTATTGTGCTGTATTTTGAGAACTCATTAGTGAAAAAGGAATAAAAGGTTGCATACATTGTCTGTTAATAAAACCTAGCATTTAGCAGTGGTTTTAAGAAGAGAAATTGCCAAAGAATATTCTAGGAAGCTTTAATGGAAAATGTAAATATAATATAAGTTTTCTCTGAGGTATCATGACCTATAATTAAAAACACAAAACTGAGATGTAGAGTAAATTTATCACATCATACAGCTAATAAGTGGCTGAGTGAGGATTCAAATGCATATAGTCTTTCATCAGAATAATGCTCTTAAATTGTATGTCTAATATGAACATCTATTAAATGAAATATAATTTGCTATATTAGTTGATATGAATGTACATAACTAAATGCTTCTTGTAAAGACATAATGTAGGTCCAGTGGGGGAAAATTATTCAAAATTAGTGAGACCATTTGACTAGAATATTTCTGTTTATAAGGCTTTGGGGTCAAATCTGAGTTTTAACTCCCCCCTAATATTCTTGTGTTTATAATCTCTTCTGGGAACACAATAGTTAACACACTCAGCTATGAACCCACTGTTGTTGATTGGCATCAACCCATGTCTCCATATGTAAGGAGTATGACAGTCTCTGCCCACCAATATTTATGGTCTTGAAAATCCAATGAGGACAGTTGTACTTGTCCTGAAGGTTGATGATCATCAGAATCAATTTCACTGTAAATGACAGCAGAGTCTTTTTAAATTTTACTTAAACTCACAGTTCTTTCATCAATATAGCCATTATTTGTGTTCAAACCATCAAACTATCAGTAGGCAGATACCATTGTTATGCTACCACACTTGTGACTTCTTTAATCTTGTTTCTTATTCCATTATTTACTTTTTGAAATAATTATATATTGTATACTGTATTTGTGAATCAGGGAATTTGTATTTAAGCATAATATGACATTTTTTTATATTTATCAAAGAAATAATTTATTGATGTCCTGTCTCATCCATGCACATAGAATTACAAGGAATGTCAGATGGGCTAGTGCCAAAAACCTATTTGTGCAATACGTTGCATTTTGCTCTGTGAAAAACAAGTTCAGTGGTTCAAACTTTTGAATCAGTCTTAAGAATAAAGGCAAAGCTTTCTGCTCCTAAAAGGTTACAGACTTGGAAGGCCACAAAAGCAATTCTACTCTAACTTACAAAAGTGTCATGGGTCAGAATTGAAACTGTGGCCATGAGTTTGGTTTGGAGTTCAGCAGTGTACTCACTAAACATGGAAGTTCAGTGAGACTCGAGTCAAGTCAATTGCCAGGAAGATACGTGTAAGTAGTGGAGGTCAAGCATATAAGTCTCTTCATACATTCTTGATGGCCATAGTGAAATTCGTTCACAGAGTCTAGCTTCAGGAACAAATTACTAAGTGTTTCAACAAAGAAAAACAGATTTTTAGGGTACTATAGATCCTTTTTGAGTATTGGGCTTTTTGACAATATAGAGTTTCCATTCTCATGTAGACAGTTTCCTCAGCTCTTGAGTAGCAGAGTTAAGTGCTTAATTTGGAGATTCACATGTGAATAAATTATTTTTGTATCTCAATGAAATCGCAGTCTAGTTGTAGTCACTCATTTTATAGGATAAAACTTTAAGGTGTTCTTGTCAGCACTGGAGAAGACGGAAAACTATTTAAAGAAACTATACCTACAAAAGTTCTTAGAATTGAATTATCATAAAATTAAAATAATCTTAAAGTTTTGGTGATAGTTTTGACAGACAGGAGACCTTGAATTTCCTGAATTTAATTAAGGAAATGGAAAATATGAAGGCTTTCATATTGTTATGTGATTATATATTGTCAAATATGATAGATATTTTGAGGCTTGATCAACTAAGAATATATAGTGGCATCACTAATGAGGAAAATTACCTGAAAAATGATCATTTAGAGAGAGATATGCTGTGTTTAGCATTAAATGTTATGATTTAGTAGGGACTGAGAGAGTTGAAGCATTGGTTTGAGTATTATCCGGCCAGATCCTTAAGTAGAATTATGAGAAAGTGTTTTTTCAAGAAGGAGAAATCTAACAAGTAATATACATAGAGGCCTTAGAGAATTGTTCTAATTAGAAATTTGAATAGAAAGGATATTAGAAAGACATCAAAATACATAATAAAGTTATTTGCCACTTTCACAGGTTTCTTTTTCTGCATAATATAATAGCTGCATAATGGATTGCATTATGAAAATCCCTGATTGTCAAAAGAAGGAAGAGCTAACATGTGACATTAGAATAAAACCAGTAGCCACTGTCCCTTTCTACATTTAATTGTAATACAGACTTTCTGAGTGATCCAGACCTTGTTAAGTGATTCTACATTTCAGTCAGTCCATGACGGTGTGCCTCCTAAAATAATTGGCAGAAAAAAAGGCAATATTCCTCTGATTCACACAATCTTCAAACAAGGCTTTACCAATTTCTCACAAAACAAAGTTATAAAGTGTATCAAGAAACAACCCCCCCCACACACACACAAAAGAAACAATTCCCTGTCTATGAAAGTAAGCTGAAAACGGTTTTCAGATACCAATTTTTATAGAACTATACATACAATGCTTAAAATATAAAAGGAAGAGAGACACTATAAGCAAAAAGAAATAAAAAACAGTTGTCAATTACATCAAGTCAGTATGGATTCCTGGAGATCAAATGTATACTAGCGTAGAAATAGGATCCATAGATTTTACTGACAAGTTTTAGATTTAGATAGCCAGACCTTTTTGTTGCAGGCACCATTGGAGGAATTCAAAACATCACACTTCAGATTGGCAGCTGAGCGCATTGACTTTGACCCTATCTAGTTACTCACAAGCTAATTACACAGGTTCAAATAAATATGACTAATAGAATTTTAAACAACATAAAATTTCACCTGGTATTTGAACTTCAAATATCAATGCATATATTAATAATCAAAGCAAGGAGTGTACTTTGCTTTCTTCTACAGGATTGATTCCTCTATAAAAGAAGAAAGAATGGATGAATATTTTCCATGAATTAAATGAAGAAACTGTAAAGCTGAAAACAATTAGCTTCACATTTCATAGTGACACAGTCATATTGATAACCAAAGAATCAGTTTCATATGATCAGAAAAATTATAATGAATAAATAATCATTATTAATTTGACATTAATTACATGTTTTCTCTGACAATGACTGTTTTCTGACTTATAATATTTATACATTTCAGTATATATATTTTTTAATTTTGAAACAGAATGCTTTGTCTGGGAAATTTACTATATTCCATAAAAGGAATACTGTAAATTCTAGTAACCACCTTAGGACCTAGTGGGCTAAAATAATCATTACTCAAACTTCTGCGATGAATAAGAATTAGGCTAATTACAAATCCCTAGTATGTTGAACCCATTGGAATTCTGAGGTCAGAGAATTATCTCATTTCCCAAAATTCAAAAACAAAACAGTGTTGACGTACCTTGGGATGGACATCACATGAATCGTAATCAGAGATCCCAAAGAATAATTCAGTTAGAAAATTTGGAAAAGGGCTTGAGTAGGAAAACTTAGGGTCAGAGAAGTTAGGCAAACTCATACCTTTAGCAGGTTCTTCCTGCACACACAATTACAATGGAAGGTCAGATATGAGCTCCTCTGGCTTCTGTATTGTCACAAAACAGGGGTCAGAGAAGTATTGTGAAGCCAATCTTTCCTCCCTGGGAAATCTATATCTGCACTGGGTTCCATAATGTTTTGCAACAGCCACATACAGAAGTCACAGTCAATACTCACAATTAAAGGGGCTTGCTAGGGAAGTGAAAAGGTTTTTACAAGTCAGGATCAGCAACCTGTAAGATACAGTTATTGGTCTCCTCATTCAGCAGTCACATGTTCTCAGTCTCTCAGCAATGCGGTACTCAAATCTCTCTCTGGTTTTCAGCCTCTTAGTCAGGTGGTATCCACGTCTCTCTTTCTGATTTGAACTGCCAACCAGGTGGAGCCCAGGCCAATGCTTCACCATTACCCTACCAACATTCCTTTGTAGCTAGTGGGCTGGTAATGAAAGCAGATCAATCCTCTCTTCTGGTGTTACACATGATTTGTTTGCATAGGCCAACCCAATCATTTGGTGGGAGTTGGAAAAGTAGTTGACTAGAAGAGCTATATTAAGAAATCAGATCCTATCACACACTATTCATCTACAACCCCCAAATAGTCCTAACACAAATCAACTCAAAGAGCACTAACTAGTGTTCATGGTGGTAGAGACCTGGAGAAGGGACAAGACACAGTATATCAGTCATTCTCCTCTCCCCATTACACATCAACAAACATTAGTATGTAAAAGAAGGAGATTTTTGTCCTCAAATTAATTTGTGAATAGTCTTTGTAGCCCTTGTTTTGATGGGACTAAAATGGGGGAGAATAATAATAGAGTAATGACATAGAAATAGAAGTTGTTTCACCCTTGAGCCTCAGAGAATTAGTACATGAAAAATTCCAAAGCTTAACTAAACGAACAAAGAAAATACCTCCACCCTAACAATTAGAATGCAATTGTAACTATCTCACTAAATTATTCATATTTAAGAGATAAGTGATGTGATTTATTCCTCCAACTTACTCTAGATATGTATGTATCTGTTTGCCTATATATGCTTGTTTGTGTCCATAGTATTTGTACAAACAAACATACATATGCAGAGGCATAAGCTAGATTTACATTTTATCTGTGCTTTCTGAAACTGTTTATATCATATAATTTTTGAGATAAGAAGTAGGTCTTCACAATTTTTGAAATAGCTGTGTTGTGTTTTATATATAGACCTGGGAAATATCATGTGCATGTGTGTGTATAATCTGGAAAGTCTTTTCCTAAGACTCCATAAAATAGGTTCCCTTTTAGCTATGAATTTTATTGATACTGAATTCTTTCTTCATTCAACCACATCATACTCTAAAATCGATGGTGACAGCAATTGTATAACATTTCCTGATATGACTAAAGTATTGACTTGTATAAAGTCCAGGTTGTGTCCTAATAAAACAGATTATAAATTGTTTTAAAAACCACATCATATTTTCTTCTGAAATAAATATAAAAGACAACAAAAATATTCAAGAAATCAAATTAATTGATTTTATGTTGTGGATAATGTTAGCGGCCATTAAGTCAACTTTAAAAAAAATATTTTTTGGGGGGGCTCATACAAATCACAATCCATACATCCATCCATTGTGTCAAGTACATTTGCACATTTATTGCCCTCAGCATTCTCAAAATATTTGCTTTCTACTTGAACCCTTAGTATCAGCTCCTCACTTTTCCCCCTCCCTCCCACCATGCTTATAAACACTGTATGATTTAAAAATTATTACTAATTTTTCATGTCTTACTCTGACTGATATCTCTCTTTACCCACTTCCCTATTGTCTATCTCCCAGGGAGGAGGTTATATGTAGATACTTGTAATTGGATCCCCCTTTCGACTACACATTTCCTTGTCCCTCTAGTATCACCACTCTTACCATGATTCCTAGTGTTTCCAATTCCTAGCTGTACCAAAGTAGGTCCTCTGGTCTAGCCAGGTTTGTAAGGTAGAATTGGTATCAAGATAGTGGGGGTGAAGATGGGGGAGGGAGCACTTAAGAACTAGAGGAAAGTTGTAGGTTTCATCATTGTTACACTGCACCCTGACTGCCTTATATCCTCCCCAAGACCATTCTGGGAAGGGATATCCAGGGACCTACAGATGGGCTTTGGACCCCCACCCCACACACCTCCTCATTCACAATCTGTTCTTTGATGCATGATACCAGATCCATTCAACACCTTGTTATCACTTAGGATAGTGTGCTTCCTCCATGTGGGCTTTGGTGCTTCCCAGCTAGATGACTGTTGGCTTATCTTCATGCCTTTAAGATCCCAGATGCTATCTATTTTGATAACTGGGCATGATAAGCTTTCTTCACTTCATTTGCTTATGCACCAACTTAGTCTTCAGTGATCTTTTTGGAAAGGTGAGCATCGTGGAATACCAGTTTAAAAGAACAAAGTGTTCTTGCACTAAGGGAATCCTTTGGTAGAGGCCCAATGTCAATCTGTTATCTTAATAATAAACCTGCACTGCCTGGATCTGAGCTATCTACACAATAGTTACAATGTTTTAAACCACTCTTGCTTCCAAAATATTATCCATCAGTTGAGGAACTTCCTCCTTTTTGTTGACCCTCTGTTTACAAAAACAAGATTGTCTTCTCGAGATACTAGTCTCTTCTGCAAATATTTCTAAAGAACATGAGTTGAAGCATCTCCATTCTCTCCTTAAAAAAAAACATTCTAACTGTAATTCTTCCAACATGAATTTTTCATTCTTAGTCAAACCATGGTAGATTCATTAATTTTTGCTAACACTATAATCCAGTCATAAATCCTTCTTCCACATTCCTTCTTTTTTACAGAACTTCATTTTATGTTAGAGAACATTATTAATCATGCTCCTGGCATATAAGAGAAATTTATTGATAGTGTCATTAATTTAGCAAATGGTATATAATTTTAAACACTGCTCAGAAAAGGACATCATACAACTTTAGACTGGCTACAAACCACAATACTTGACTTGCTGATGGGTAGAGTTTAAACTCTTAAATTACTGGATACTATTTACATAACAAAAGGGGATTGGTGATAGAGTGAAACTTTCAATGACAATCATTGATGATGGTAGAATCATGCCTACGAAACTAATACATGTCAAATTATTCAAGAAGAACATTAAAGTAGTAAGATATGACATTCCTGAGTCCCTATTCATGGGAAGCCCTCAAGACAAGAGATCAGGACCAAAGTCCACAATTGTCTGTGCTATAATCTTGGGATAGCAGGGAATGGTTCTGAAACACTAGGGATGGCTATGGGTGAATTTGCGGTAAAGCTGAGTTCACTTAATTGTGTTTCCATATCACATGCTTCAGATGTGGCCTATGGAGGAAGCTGTGTGCCTGGAAGAAGGAAGGAGTGGAGTCTAAGATCCCAGTGGGAGATGGCACACATTCTGGGTCATCAAGAGCTTCATAGAAAACTGGTCAAAATGTTCCCTTAAGATCATATTTACAGGACTATTTGCCTCCTGGGTTCTATGCAAGTATTTAATGTATTTGCAATAGATTTATTAAATGAAATGTGTTCTTTGATTTACTGACTATTGTTTCCATGGGTATTGATTGTGAGCTCACATAAAATTATGTGGCAACTTCAAACTTTTATCCCTTTTTAGTGATGTTGCTTATTGATCCAGTGGTGTCCAGCTTGTTTTATTCATGTGGATATGTAGTCCATCAGAAGGCTTGAATATTTCTTCTTCATCTATAAGTGCATGATGTCCTTGGCTTTTGGTAATTTTATCTTATAGTGTTGGAAAATACAAACTGCAGGGTATTCTAAGAACTCATTGCATTTGCAGTGTGCACTATATTATTTTTATCCACTTTTGACTCTCCAAATGGAAATAAACAAACAAAACCAAAGTCAACTTGTTGCTGACTCATAGCAAGCAATTCACCTGTACACTGCTCCTGTGGTTTTCCAAGACCCATTCTTTAGAAAGAATCATCTTTCACCCATGAACTAACTGATAATTTTGAATGGAGGACCTTAAAGTTAGAAACCCAGTGTGTAACTCACTATGCCACCAAATGATAAATCAGATACACAGGGAAGTTGTAGAAAATGGTATTCATCAAGAGATTGTTTTGAATATTACTGCCATTTCTATGTGGTATGATTTGATCATACCCTATCACCCACTAAAGTTACAATGCTCTAAAAAATATTTTATTGCGAGTTGTTATTTTGGTTAAATCTCAAATCTCGGCTCCAACTCACAGCGAATATATGAACAACAGAGCCCTCATGCTCACCATGTTTTTAATGTGTTAGGGAAAGAGTTTACAGAGCAGATACTAGACTGATATTCAATGATCAAACACATTCTGATACACCATTATTGTGCCATTGGCCTGCAACTGTGAATCTGAAGAGGTCCTTGACTGACATTGGATCCATGGACTTCAGTTGGACTGTCCTGGAGATCCTTGATATAAAGCTACTTGTTGATATAAAGTTCCTTCTTAGACTTATATGAATGCTACAACTTTTACTTCTTTAGACAACCCAGTCTAATATGTAGCTGTTTAATGCCTTGGTTAAGGTTAATTCTTCACATCCATGATGATGACATACCCTACCATGCATGTAAATCTCTTTTGAATTCTTATAGCAGTGCTTTATATGTTTCTCTGTACAGGTCTTTTGATTATTTTCTTTGACCTATTCCTAGGTATTGTATCTTTTTTTATTGGAAAATGGGATTTCCCCTTGATTTTCGATTCAGAATTATCTGAATTGTAAAAATAGCAATTGTTAAAATAAAATAACTCCACTATGTGTGTTTTTGTGTTTGTAGTTGCTCTTGTAAAATGTCACTTTGCTGAATCTTTCAACTAAATCCAACAATTTCCTTATTTAGTTGCCAAGTCTTTGAGACTTTCTATGTATAGGATCACATAATCCACAAATGGAGAAATGCTTGCTTCTTCATTGCCAATGCGGATGCCTTTAATTAAAATTAATTGTGGTATTATTTTCCTGTTGTGTTTGAGAATATTGTTTTCCTATTAAATTTGCATTATATGCTGGACTAAATCAGTATGTTGTCCTCTCAAATGATACACGTGGAGTGCTTATAATGGGGCAGAAGATATTGACTCACATGTGTCCATGTTCATGCCAAATCCCTATGCTAATAAGGCATAGTTCTCATTTTGAGTAAAAAAGAACCTGTAAACCAGCAAATTACAAAATGTAAGAAAGAATCAGGAATGTCTCAGAATACATCCAATTAAAATGGAAAGATTGGTACAATACACTTTCTCTTGTGGGTGTTATTTAATGAATCTGTCATTCATCTTGTCAACACAGAGTTGTTGGTGAACTTGAGAGTATAATACATGAAAGTAGGAAAATGTAACGTTTTTTGCCCCCCTAATGCTTGAAAGCAGCCAAGGGACAGCTAGCAGGAAGAAAAGAGGAATTATCTTCCTCTTTCGTCTATGTGATTACAAACATTTAAAAAATCACATTTGTTAGATTTAAGAACATAACCCAGACAGAGAAAAGCAACATTTCCATTATGGGAATCCAGTAATAACCTGGTTGATAGAGCAATAGAAGCAGTATGACTATGGCATTTGTAGTGAAATAAAAGTTATAATGGATAGAGAGGGAAAATTATATCAATGAGGAAGCAAATGCAAATGTCTTGTATTGTGTACACACACAACTAACTTCTACAGCTGAAACTATGCAATTTCCAAATGAAATTAAAGAGTATATTTATCAAAATTTTCACGGATACATAAAGAATGTAGGAAATTGTTGTTTAGAACAGAGTTAATTATTTATAGTATCAAACATAAGACATTTCTGAACACTTAGAATACAAAATTAAATCAGTGGAATCTGTGAAACAGCTATGCATAGCCGGTGAAGGTGTAAGCAATAACTCATCCACCAAATGTGTTGGATTGAATTGAGACCTAAAGATAAACCCAGCATTGATGAATATGACATTGATTGGGGAAATACAGATTTTCTTTACTTATATGTAATATTATTTAAGTAAATCATACTGGAGCAGGCTGGGCACTTATCCTAACCCTTTCTGTGTAGCACTATATAAAAGGAAAAGACTTGAAAGTGTAGTGCCTATGTCGTGAAAATAAAGAAAGTATGCAGTTTAAGATCTGTCAACACTGCCCAGAACACCTAGGACTGTCAAAAACTGAATTAGGAAAGAAAGTTTTTTTGTCTTAGAGGCCACATAGAAAGGACATAACCCTGCAAGTGCTAGCCTCTATGAAGAAGTGCATATCCTTTCCTTAAAAACAACCGTAAAAAATGGAAAGGAGGCCCATTCTAATCGTCTTTGACTTCACAAAGGTCAATAAGGATCAAACTTAACATCAGCTCATGACCGATTTCTATGATGCAGAAATCAGACATTCATCAAACTTTAACCCTCTCTACCTTGTTCTGAAACCAACTATTCCTCCATTGGAATTTTACTGCTCTGTTGCTATCAACAGTCAATTGCAATAGCCACACAAAATCAACAGACGATACTTTCAACTGTGGGCTTTATTAGAGAAGTAAGAAAAGTACAATTCATGATAAGAAATTCTCAGGATGCAATTTTTCTCAGCAAAAATATACTTTTCCAATCTGTGACCAGAGACACATTTCTCTCTCATCCTTGGCCTCACAGTGACATATCCCTTTAGCCTCTGCCCTGATAATCACATGTTACAAAGTTCCTTGAACACATTTAACCATGTGCCCAAAGTCCATACTAGACCATTATAAACTTTATCCTGACACTTTAATTATATTGCTGAGCGGACTCCTTGAGGTAAAACTTTCTGTCAGCAAGTCTGTCTAGAGGACTCCAGAAACTTCCTAAGAGCAAAGGAAGCTCAGAACCTTCTAACATCTGAAAGTCTAGGTTCTAGAGCTCTGCCACTGTTTAGCTGCCACCTTGTTCCTGCATCTACCGTCATGATAGCCCTGTGTCTCCTGGATGGAAAAAGGGCAGCACACAGGATCTCAGAGTTTAAAGGATATGTTCTACTCCTACCTCTTTGTTCTTGAAGGCTGTGAACCTCATTTTATTTTCATTCAAAGACAAAACTCAAAAATCCCATTAGCGTTTCAAGTGAAACTAACCCCAAATGAAAAGAAATGTCATAGGCAAGTCACTGCAATGGAATCTCTTCAGCCAGATGGAATGACACAGTGGCGGCAGCCAAAGGCTCCCATATTACAATTGTGAGAAAGGCACAGGAGGGGTGACATCTTGTTCTGTTGCACATGACATCGTGAAGAGTTGGACTCAACTGGAAGGTAGCTAACTACAGCAACAACAACAGAGGTATTATGCTGGTATCCTCATTTGGAAGTCAGCAAACTAGGAGAAAGCACAGGAAAAGAAGAATAGGAGATAAATTAAACATATTAAAAGAGAGAAAGTGCTGATATAAATAAGGCTTGCTTACAACCATTAAAACTTTTACCAGTTCTTAGTTAAATACATCAAAGAAGGGCTGAGCCCCAGTGGCGTGAGTGGTTGAGGGAGGGAATGCAGCCCACGGGCTTGGTGGTTCAAAGCCAGCGGCGGCTCTAAGCAGCAGTCCTGGTAGCATCCACGACCACCAGAGGCAGTGAGACACCACCCCTATAAATAAATAAATATATTAAGAAAAATAATAAATTTTCTCCTTCATAAATCTTCTCATTATCTTGCATTTCATCTTTATGATAGAAATAAAATATCTACTAACTGACTATAGTGCATATTGACAATCTAAGTATGGCAAACACTTAGAGATGAGGTCAGAATAAGCCTGGTCATCATTTTTAAGACTTGTATCAGCTTAACTGATCATGATTCTTAGATGCATGCCAATTATATAATGTAATTTGGACGTTCTGTCATGAGGTAAGTTAGCAATTATAGAATCATCCACTTTTTGATCTGATGGGATGATCTTCTGTTTTCACATAATGTCAAACTTTGCATAATGGTGTGGCCTTTGGAACCCAGTCGCGCCTTTATTGTTGAGATGGCATATATTTCTAACTAGAACCAAAAATAATTTTTAAATGAGAAAACAAACAAATATCCAACTTATAATTTTTTAAATTTAATTAATTCCATCAAAAATGGAATATTGAATTATATATAGCACTAGGAGAATATCATTGCTATTCCTATGATAAGTACTCAATAAAAACATAATGCACCTAATTGTGTAAAAGGAAGACATCAAATATAATAATTTTCCAAGATATTTATTTGTTTAATTAAATGAGAACATGCCTTAGAAAAATACACAGGGACCTAAAAGATGCTCAGTAAAATAATTATAAAATTAGAAAAATTAAGCATAAATAGAAATGATGTAAAAGATGAAGAGTGAAGAAGGAATAAGAGGAAAAGCTCTAGCAGGATAAAGAGGAAGAAAAACTGGTGATGCCGAGAAACTTGTACATTAGAGGGGTTTATGTACAGATTATCAAAGAGGTGTGTATAAAAGTAGAATAGTGGTTTTTAATCAAAATGAATTCATGCAAAGGAAATCTAATGATATACATAACTAAAAGAGTTAAAATAAAAAAAATTAATAAACTGGGAAAATAAATGTTTTCTTAACCTAATAAAAAACATCTAATCTTCAAAGCCAACTTTGATATAAAATCCATACAAGGAGCCCAATTCAAGAGGGCACCCTGGTAAGCAGTCTGTGCTGGGGTCAGTTGTGAGTTGTGTGGCCAGGATGCACATAACCCACACATACACCATACCTGTCCATTGTTGGGGCCTCTCCACCCCTACAACAGCCATATCTGTGGTACCTGGAAAAGCGGTGTATGCCCAGAGAAGTGTCATATCACCCAGCAGTCCAACCCATGGCTCAGCATGACTCACTGGTGTGGAGCACAACGTTTCAGCACATCTCCGGTATGCTAGACAAGGTTCTTTCGAGAAACAGAATCAGGACACTTATGATTTCACATATATTTAGATAGATATATAAGACATAAGAAATAAGCAGCTAATTATAAAGCTGTACAAATTGCTCAGTGGAACTCATTTCCATGAGACATATAATACACAAATATTGAGGGCTGTTGGGTGCAAATCAAGGAAGCAGACAGCTGAATCCTCTACGTAGAAATCCAGGCTATATGGCAATAGGCAGCAAACAGGAAGACAGATCACCAAGAGACAGCTGAATGACAGGGTCCGACCAACACCAGCTCAAGTGCTGCATACTCCAGTAGCACGGTAAAGCAGATCTTGAAGGAACCTCAAACTACAACAGCAAAATCCACAGGTTAGGTGTCCCCCAGGTAGTATAGCTTTCAATTTGAGGCAGAGAATAAACTAAGGCACCGCACTTTTGTCAGATCATCAAAGACCAAGAGACAAGAAAGGCGAGGCTTGCAGAGGCATTTCTCTCTCTCTACCCTTCTAATAATCCCACATGTGTTCATTTTGCAGGTTTGCACAATAAACCTATCTATCACAATCCACCCCTTGCCAATTTGGCACCTGTACACAAATCTTTAGCCATGTATAATTTCCAGACATTAATGAAATTACACTTATACTTTATATCAAACATCTACATACATATAAATGAAAACACACTCAGTCCAATTGCATCTGATATATCATACATGAACAAAGGAACTCTATTCAATAAACACATATAAAGAAAATACACTGACAATCACAAACCTTGTTCTGCAATTGGTCATGTGGTCATAACTGATAGGTAGAACTACCTTCCACTACTCATTCTGTATTATCTTTGCTCTTGGCAAGTACCTCAGTTTGACTGCCTTTGTTTTTGTTTTTTTCCTGGTGAAGTGACCAGACCTTTATTCTGGAAGGGTTTGGGTCATTCAACATCCTGTGAGGATTGAGTTGCTGCAACTTAGCATTTACTTCAAACACATGGCATGGTAGTACTAAGAGTCAGTCTATGGCACAAACAGGAGACCATTATACAGCCCAACTCCAATACAAGTCAATGTGAAAATAACCATCTCCAAGATAACAGGGCCTAAGAGGGAAAAGAAGGCAAGAATGAAGCACCACACACAAACACAGCACACTGTTATGAAAGACAAGAAATGATAGCAGTGAATCCACAGATTGTGTAAAAAACTCTGAATGTCAAGGGTCTCAATGAATACATTAAAGGAAAAAGGCAATAGACCGGCTCAGAAAACAATCCATCAGCCTTTTGCCTTCAAGAGACATATCCTAAACTGGCAGACAAAAAAGACTGAGAATAAAGACTGACAGAAAAATATGCCAGGCAGACAACAACCTAAAAAAACAGGGGCCCAAAGCCTAATTTTCCAACAAAATTGATGTCAAGATTCAATATATAAAAAGAGACAAGGAGGGACCCTTTTGAATACTGAAATGAGGAACTGGTGAGCATAGTAAGTATATACACCTCTAGTGAGAGATTTTGAAATTCATCAACCAAACTATATAAAAGACGAATAAAGTAATCACAAAGTCAACTATAATAGCAGGAGATTTTAATACACTTCTATCAGAGAAAATTAGACCATTGGGAGAAAAGCTAAGCAAGGAGGCTACAGATCTAACCACTACAATTAGGCAACTGGTACTGAGAGACGCATACAGAGTTTCCCATCCAAATGCAAAAAAATTGCATTCTTTTCATGCGTATATGGCACATTTTCGAAAATAGACCAAATGCTCAGACACAAATTGAACCTGAGGAAATTCAAACGCTTTATGGTTACTCTGATGTCCTTTTCAGATCACAACACCATAAAACTGGAGTTCAAAGGATGACCAGCAAAACAAAGGTAAACAATTGAAGGAAGAATAATGATCTGCTGTGACCTGACTGGGTACTGGCCCAGATTAGAGAAGTGTTTAGGAAGTTTCTAGAAACTAATGAGCATGAGAACACAATGTATCCAAACTTACAGGATACCGTTATAGCAGTTATCAGAGTAGATTGATAGCAATAGATGTATATTTGTAAAAGAAAGAGAGACTTATGACTGATAAACTATCACAAATCCTCCAGCAACTAGAATGGAGTCAACTGAACAACCCCACCAATAGCAAAAATTAATTAAGAGATAATAAAGATCAGTCAGCGTTAAACCAGTGGGAACAAAAAAATCACGATCCCAAAAATTAATGCGGCAAAAAAGCTGGTTCTATGAAAGGACCAACAGAATTGACTAACTGCTGGTGAACTTAACCAAGGAAAGGGAGGAGCAAACATTAATAGCCAGGGTCTGAGGGATGAAAGAGGAGATATCACCATCTACCCTGAAGTGATTAAAAGGATAATCACAAAGTACTATGAAAGTCTTTATTCTAATGAATTCAACAACATGGAAGAGATGGACAAATCTTGGTTAAATATATTTAACCAAACAAACAAGGATAAACTACAAGACCCTACAATAGGAAGCCAAAGCAACATCTACAGATGGAAGAATATCCCATGCTCATGGACTGAAAACATGTAGCTCTTACCCAAGGCACTTTGTAAGTTTAATGTGACCCTTATTCAAATATCAACAGCCTTCTTCAAATAATTGAAAACACTGAGCATTTATGTCACATGCAGAGGAAAGAAGCCCAGATTTAGCAGAGAACTGAAGAAGATGGAAAAAGGGCTCATTTTACTCACCTTTAATACCTACTACAAAGTCACAGTGGTCAAAACAGCATGATACTGGCATCATGACAGATACTCAGACCATTGGAAAAGAACAGGAACCCCCCAGATAAAACCATTAGCATAGAGACAACTGATCATTGACAAGGGCCCCAAAAGTATCTGGTGAGAGACAGATGCCCTATTTAACAAGCGGTTCTGGAAACAAAGATATCTACATATAGAAAAGTGAAACAGGATATTTATATCACCACATGCACAAGAACAAACTCAAGGTGGATCACGGACCTAGAAGTCAAACCCCCAACTATGAGGAACATCAGTGAAGGAATTGGGACAAACCTAAAAACCTTGGTTCAGATAATGCATAGACTAACTGGAATCAGGAAAGATTTCATGTTTCTGAACCTGAAATCAAGAAATGGGATCTACTCAGGATAAAATACCTGCGTGCATCAAAAGATTTCAACAAGAGGGTAGCAAGTCAATCCATAGACTGAGAGAGAATTTTTAGCAATACCACAACTGACAGAGGGCTTATTACTAAAATCAACAATACATTCATGGTCAGCAAAAAGAGGAAAACAGTTAACCCCCTGAGGAAGAAGGCAAATGAACTGTAAAGATGCTTCACTAGGGAGGATACCTGTATAGCCAATAAACATAGGAGAAAATTATCTTGATCATTAGCTATCAGAGAGATACAAATTAAAACAACCATGAGAAACCATCTAACACACTTGAGGCTAGTACAAATCAGAAAATCAGAGAGTAAAGTATATTGGAAGGAATGTGGCAGGACAGAAACTCTACTGCTGGTGATCATGTAAATATGTATAGATCCTGTGGAAAATGATCTGGTGTTATCTAAAACAAATGGAAACTGATCTACCTTATGACCCAGCTATTCCTCTAATGGGCATATACCCAGAACAGGTAAAAAATAGACCACACCCAGTTGTCTGCACTTCTATGTTATTGCAGCACAATTCACAATGGCAAAGAACTGGAAACAACCTAAATTTCTATCAAGAGACAAAAGGATTAGTAAACCCTGACTCTTAGACACAATGGAGTACTTTGCATCACTATAAAGTACTAAAGATGACACAAAACATGTTGTTTCATGGGAAGAGTTGGAAGAAATTATGCAAGCGAAGTTAACCAATCATAAAAGGCCAAATACGAGTCATAGAAGAAAAGCCAATTTTCTCACAGGCAGTCATATGGAGGTCAGACCAAATCCAAGGAATGCATGTTAATACAACACAAATCAGGGGAAAGGATGGAAGGTGAAAAGAGAAAAGGGGTTGTGCTAGAGAGTAAGATGATGGTGCAGGGGAGCAGGGCACTAACCCATCCAGGTGGAGAGAATTCATTATGTCTTCACAGACCCCAGCAAGGTGCATCAAACCATGGAGGTAAAAATAATCACAAGGAAGAATGCATGAAAAGATTAGACTAAAGGTGTTGATCCCAACCAGAGCCAAACTGACCCCCTCCCTAGAAGTACATGTGGCAGAGAATATCTTTAATGGGCTAATGGGCTGGCATATCAGACCTCCATGGAGTCAAACTGAGAAGGAAAACGAGAAAGAGATGGTTGGACTAGACCCCATATCAGCACAAGCCCAGAGAATGATGTCCCTGCATGAAACTGCTAAGGCACAAAGAAGACTAGAGTTCTTGACATTTTCCATTACTGGAGCATACTGCAACAGAGGACAATACTGGGGACACACAACCGGGAGCAGTGTGTGTGTGTGTGTGTGTGTGTGTGTGTGTGTGTGTGTGTGTGTTTCTGTATGTGATTTAAACTCCTTGCAGCAGGACAAACCAAGAAGAGAACATAACATCAGCAACGGGAGCAAAGCCAAGTCACAAAGTCCCTAAAGAACCTTCCAAAACAGACTTCAAGCCAGAAGGGGCAGCTCCTAGAGTTTTCCTAAGATAAGGTGACCAGACATCCTGCTTTTTAACAATTTAGCAATGCCTCGCGGCATTTTAAAATTAAAATAAATATATTACAATACTATTTTTGCCTTCTATGAAAATGTTTGTTGCTCCATATAGACCTAAATTTTAATCAAGAACCAGTCCCTCACCCCCGGTCAATGGTGTCCCGATTAAAATCTGGTCACTTTACGACCACTGGGAAATAGTCATAAAGGTGAGTGACCAGAACTGGAATTTTGCATGTGTTTTTCTTCTTCTTTTTTCTGAATCATATGTTTTCTATATGTTTGGTCTGTGCCATTTTTTGGTATGCTTAGTTACATAAGACAGACATGGACAGCAAGCTCGAGGAAAAAGCAATGGTACCAACAGTCTCAGAGGTACATGAGGGGAGAAGGGTGCTGTGGGCAAACAATGTCATAGATGGGAGCAAGTGGTGAATAAAAATCAACAATGAGAACGATATAGAGATCCTGGGGCTGTTGGGGCAAGAGCAATCTAGCTGAAAGGAAGTGCTATGAGGCAGAGGTAAGGCAAGCATGATGGTGGAACAGAAGGAAAGCAAAAGGAAACAGAAGAATGATCGATGAAGCAAAGCTAAAGATAGAAGTATATATATGAATAGGGTGTTCATATAGAAATACAGTAATTCATTAAAATAGAGGTATTGGCCTATGTATATATATATGCAACTTGAAATACACTGAGGTATTTCCATTAGTGAACATCTTACCAGCATATATGAAACTGTAAATTGTTAGGGGAGCACAAAGACTCCTCTTTCTCCAAGGGGCTAGCTAGTGAGTTTGAGCATCTAAACTCATGCTAACAGTCCAATGCTTATCCAATAGTGCTAAGATTTAGAGGGAATTAATCTTTTTCTAAACACTTCTCTGTTCATGCCTGCAAAGGATAAAGTCACATTCAAGAAGATAAAAATTAATGAGTATCTTCATGAAATTCTAAAACAAAACTGCACAGACATTTTTAGACATACTTTGAGCCTCTGCTCACACCCTCCCTCAATACAAGAACATTCTGTTTTAACAAACTGGGAATCTGAGATGCTCACCTTCCCTATACAATTGCTAAAGACATAATTGATTATAAGAAAATGTGGTGAAGAAGGCAGATGGTGCTTGGAAAATAAAAGATACAGTATCAGGGGTCTTGAGTTGAAGTGAAACAAGTGGCCATCCAGCAGAGAAACAACAAGCCCACATGGAAGAAGCACACATGTCTATGGGATTATGAGGTGTCATTAGGACTAGGTAACCAGCCTTAGGACAAAACCAAATAGTTGAGAATAAGGAGGGGGGGGTGTCAGAGAAGACGCATAAAGTCCATCTACAGACAATGCAACATCCCCCACAGAGGGGTCACAATGAAGAGATGAGTCAACCAGGGCAGAGCAAAGCACCAATGAAACACACAACATTCATCTGGTTCCTTGACACTTACTCACCCCCCAACCCCACTGCCAATAGCCCAGTGATGCCTATCACGTCAGACTAGATCAGAACAAGTACACAGGTGTAGATAAGAGCTCACAACAAGCACAACTCAGAAGCAGGAATGCGAACCATGACACTGGATGGGTAAGGAGAAGGTGAGGTGGGTGAAGGGGGGATGAAGGGGAAACTGATCATATTGATCAATACAGAACCACACATGCCCTTCCAGGGAGAAGGACAATGGAAACCATGGGGGTATGGAGACAGTGGTTGGTGTGTGATATGAAAATAATAACTTACAGTCTATCATGGGTGTGGGGCAGAGAACTGGGGGGGAGAGGAACTGATACCAAGGAATTAATAGAAAGCAATTGTCTAGAAAGAATTGTGGCAACATACGTACAAATTGGCCTGATACAAATGATGTATGGATTGTAATAAGAATTGAAAGGGCTCTTGATAAAATGAAATAAAAAATTTATTCGAACTCATAGCAAATCCATATAGATTTCTGAGAATGTAAGTCTTCAATGGAATAGCCAGTCCCATCTTTTTCTTATAGAATGACTAGAGGGTTCAACCTCCAAATTTGGAATTAGTAGCCCAATGAGATTGGAAAGCTTCATCTTTCTAATGTTTTCTCCCAATAGAACACAATCCATTCCTGTCAAGGCAATGTAACTGCTATAGAATAGATTACTAGCATTCTGAAACTGTAAATCATTAGGGAAACACAGACTCCTCTTTCACTGAGGGGATAACCAGTGAGTTTGAACATTAACCTCGTGCTAACAGTCCAATGCTTACCCAATAGAACTAAGATATAGAAGGAAATAATCTTTTTCTAAATACTTCTCTGTTCATGCCTGCAAAGTATAAAGTCACATTCAAGAAGATAAAAATTAATGAGTAAATTAATGAAATTCTAAAACAAAAATGCACAGATATTTTTAGAAATATGAAAACATTCAGCATCCAATAATATAAAATCACTCTTATCGTGCATCCAACTTACAATTTCCAATTACACAATTTATAGAAGAATAACTCAAAATGAATCATGCACTTAATATAAAACTTAGGAAAGAAAGAATTGGGGGTGGCATGAGAAAATATCCTGGAACCTAACTAATCAAAAATTTAGTAGATATTGATGCAAGAAGCAAAGTCCATAACAGAAAATTTTGATGAACTGTAGATAATCAAAAACTATTATTGTTATGTTTGCTCTCTGAAGTTCTAAATAACCTTTTCAAAAATATGTATATGCATATATATTTGTTTCTTGGCATGAGCATAACTCAAAAATAACCAATAATGAACAAAACAAGAATCACTTTTATATGGGATAGTTTGGTTTGGTTTCATTTGCTTTGAGTTTGGGAGAACTGAAAAATAAATATATCCAATGAAAGATTAATACATTACAACCTATAAGACTGGAGTAGAATTAGAATAGATGATTTTGGTAACTACTACTTTATGTTGGATTAACATTTATAAAGATATATATGAGAGAGATGATCAATTATACAACATAGGCAAATTATGGGGTGATGGGGCTTCACTATATGTGGGAAAATCAAGTTAAAAATAATGAAAAATTCCCACAAACTAGAAACAGGTAAAAATATAGATCTTAAATGTAGGCAAGAATACACACTACATTTATGTACATTTGAGAAAATTTAAACAAACCAAAATGATGAAAAGTAGCTGTGTATGTTCCTTAAAAAATCTCCATAAAAATTATAAAGAAAACTAAGGATGCTTTCTAGACTATAGAAGATTAAAAACTCATGCCAGTTAAATAAAAAGGAGCAATTATGGGTTGGATCATGATTCAGTAGCTATGAAGGTGAGGGTTAGGGTTACAACTATTTTTGGGGGGGTCTAACTCATTGCAGATGTAGAAAATAAGGAAATGTTGATCTGTTCTATGACATCTCTGTAGTCATTAGTATACTCTATTTCATTATTGTAGCTAATATATATAACATATTTCTTTTCAAACTTTTTACTGAAGAAAGAAATGTGCCAAAATATTTTAATGTCTATTTGAATGTAACATGGGATTATGATTTCATTTACTGCCATAACTTGCCAATGTGCTGAAACTACATCACAGTAAAAATTCATAAATGCTATTTTCTAATAAAGGAGGTTAGATAATAGAAGAAAGATCTAGAGTCAAGCATCTAAAGCAGTGGTCTCAACCTTCCCCATGTCACGATCCTTTAAGATGGTTCCTCATATTTTAGTGACATCCAACCATCAAAATCTTTTTGTCACTGCTTCATAACGGTAATTTATTCATTTTCATGAATTGTAAATATTTGATATGCCTACGGTGACCAGATGACCTGCTTTTTAATAATTTTCCCGTGTTCCACAGCATTTTAAAATTAAATATGTTACAATAATACTTTTGCCCTCTATGAACATTTTTGTTGCTCCATATAGACCACATTTTTAATCAAGAACCCCCAACCCCCACTCCAGGTCAAGGGTGTCCCGCTTAAAATCTGGTCACTTTAGGGATGTATCTTCACTATTACAAATGGCACATAATTGGAGCATAGCGATTAAGCACAGAAACAATATGTAACTATATATTGGGAAATACTTGTTTCTAATTGCAAATATATGAGATTTTTGTCTTGAAGTATGATGCATCATGGATAACATTCTTCACACCAGATTCTTGCATGTAGCCAAATCTGCAGTTGGGCGGACACCACCTGTAGACAGATGGGTAGAGGAGTAGTGTCTTGCTTTCTTTTCTTTTCTTTTTTTCCCCTTTCCTTGGACCCACACAGGAGCCACCACCCACAGGTTGAGAAGGGTTCATCTAAAGCCAAACACCTATAAGATCAAGTGGAATTTTTTTCCCTTTTTGAACTACTTTTGTGCCTCTCTATTCCTAATCATTTCTTTCTCATATAAGCTGTTACTATGAAAATTGAAATTCAGAGACTCTAAAAATCAACAAAGTGAGTAGAATGTGGAGTGCTTGTTTTGATGTGTCAAGGGGTGATTCCAATCTAAAGGCACACATAATATTCTTT
Organism: Nesogale talazaci; assembly: GCA_004026705.1. Lineage (NCBI taxonomy): Eukaryota > Metazoa > Chordata > Mammalia > Afrosoricida > Tenrecidae > Nesogale > Nesogale talazaci. The sequence goes on from PVJH01000758.1 coordinate 82,309, forward strand.
AATGCCATTTATTCTACAAAATACCTTTAAATTATTACATACTGAAAAATGTTCTTTGAGCTTATTTTCTATTAGATATTATTTGCAATATATTTTCCAGTTTGATTTAATTTCTATGAACTACAATGATGTAAAGATCACTTTTATTTGTAAAATAACATTTTCATATTTAAAGTTCCCAAATAAAACAACTAAGGATTTACTGTTTCATACTGTCAGCTGTTAAATATCTAAAACAATGAATAATGTCTCATGTGGAAATGACACACACTGTACCTTTAAGGCAGCTCAACTTGTCTTTTCTCTGCTTTATAGATTTCTTTCTATTTATGAAACAAAGGGAAATAAAACGCATTAAGCTATTCTTCATGAAATCAAGGTTTTTGTTCCAACACAGCATGTAGTCTTAAGAGAAAAATATTCACCTATGCATTTTTCCTGCTGATTGCCCAAGTACTTCTTTATCAGGATGAGAAAGGCTTTCATGAGCAAGTATATTCAGAATTTAAAGTACTTTTTTCTTTAGCACTCTGTATTTAAAATAGGTTTTAAAGATAAAATATTTCTGTGCCATTTGAAGTTTCAAAACTTATATTAAAAACCATCACTAAGCAGTAAAAAAATAATAATATTTAGCCTGTGTATTTAGAGACAGTTGACATTTTTTGCCACATGAATTTAACTTTGAAAATCTTGAGACTCAAAGTCTATGGATGATCAATATATAAGCTACCAGATCTAAACAAAAAACATTTAAGGAATACAAGGAACACCAGAAGCAGATAACTTTAAAGACTGAGTTTCTAAGTAGTCAAAAGAATTAAAAAGCAAACAAAGCAAAAAGCTGGTGTGACAGTTAAAAACTATAAAAGTTAAAATATTCTTGAAATAGGATTAGTGATGTAAATTATTCCACAATTTATCTACACAATATTGAAACATATCCAAGTATCCAGTTGGAATTTTGCTAAGATGTCCTATAAATATATACTATTTTCCAATATTTATATGAAATGCAAATCTTTACAAGTACAAATATTTGCAATTAGAAATAAAATTAAAATAAAAGGGCAAAAAATGAACAGTATAACTCATTATCTTCCTATTAATTTGGCTAAATAAATGGTAGAGAAATAGCTCCCCTAACCAAAGTATCCATTAGCCTGAATACAGGTGAAGTTTTCTACCTATGTCAGTCTGATGATGTTTCTCAGTTAAAAAAAAGAGTATTCATTTGCCTTAATATGTAATGTCTGAATAAGGAATTTTATCCCAGTTAAGCATTCAAGAAATAAATTATTCAACATATTAAAATATACAACTTAGAGTCGTAAATGTAAAATAACTTTAGTCTAAGTATGGGAATAGGTTTAATGTTTGATTATCTTATTTTACACTTAAACATCTTTATACATTGATTGATTTATTGAATATATATTTATTTTTTTATTTTTTATTTTTTTTTGGGGGGGGGCACCACTGCTCTCCGGTGGTAGGAGTAGGAGGCCCAGCCCCACTGCTGGAATTGAACCTCCGTCCCAGTGAGCTGCAGTCCCGCACACAACCACTATGCCACCGGGGCTCAGCCCTGAATGTATATTTATGTAACTTGTGCTGTATGCCAGGTATCATGCCATATATTAGGAACACAGTTAATAGAAATACATAGTGTATGACCTGGGGGAATCTACATAATTGTGGAAAATAAAACAAGGGAATATTTTCAATATACCATAATAGAGGTAACAATAGGTATTGCAATTAGTGCTCTTTGACTTAATGGAAAATTCCCATGTTTTGTTGTTATGAGGAAAATCTCTTCTATTGCATTCTGTTCAAAATTGCCTATCTATACCTCCATCATAAAAGATTGAAAGAGCAGTGAAGCTTGCCTCACTGATGTGTTAGGTTTCGCCTTTTGGGGAAGACATTTTTCTATGTTGAGCACCTCCCAAAACATATACACACACACACAAACACACACACACACAAAACCAAGAAATGGAAGCTCTTACTAGTAAAAATTAAGTATTCCTATCTCCATTCATTTCTCCCTTCATTCTAATATTTCTTCATTTAAATTTCTGTATACCATCTATTTGTTTGCTTTTTCTTCCAACCATCCTAAACACATTTTCAATTCATTCAGCTAGATTATTCTTCCTTTTCATATTGAATTTAATCCTCAAATATTTACATTATCCTGAGTGTCAAAACTCTTCCCTCTTTTACCTAAGCTTATTTTATGAGTGATATTACTCAACATATTCAATCTTAAATTGCCACCTCAATAGAGGGACTGTGAGTCAGAATCACCATCTGCCACTGTGTCTCATTGTTGTAGCTGTGAGTTGCTGCTACACGAGAAGCTATTTCGTCAGCATTTCAAAGGCCAACACGGTTGCCCAAAGTGAACATTTTTCATCAGAGTTTTCAGACTAAGGATAGACTAAGAAGATGGAACAGATTGTCCAGAGGAATTGGCCATTAAGAATAACATGGATACATTGGAACATGGCAAAATATCGAAACCACAGCATGTTAATGTGGGAACATGTCCGGCACGCAGGTAAGTGAGAGAGATGGAGTCACTCATGCACGCCCACAGACCCCAGAAACCAGGCTTTGATGGTGCAGATCTAATTATTTAAAAATTAGCACAGTGTATATAGGCTTTATTAATCGATCTAATAACTTTCTACAATAATTTGCAAATGAGGTGTTCCTGGCTATGTATATGAGACATTGTTGGCTGAGCCACATATCCGATTGCATTACAGGATAAACCCATCCAATCGCATTACAGGATCATACCATACAATTGCATTATTGGATACTACTGTCAATTGCCTTACAGAACACTTAACTGCACTATAGGGAAGCTAGATGTATGCTGATAGGCTGCATTTCAGAGAATAAGGGGGAAGCTTGTCAGGCAAGCTGGTCTGGGGGCTTAACTGCCTCAAGAAGGGAATTTTCCAGGAGCCATAGAAGCAAGAGTTCCCACTACCTAAGGGTACAGATACTCAGTGACTTCAAGACCACTCCAGGAGATACAGCAGCACCCTGTGTTTTATATACCTTTTCCCAGATTCACAGGTCCTGCCATGAAAGCCCCTACATTTTAAAGATAATTCTAGAAGGAAACGTCTCAGGTGAAACACACTCAAATTATGACTAAAGGAGATGGCTTTCTCCAAAGAGTTGACTGTAATGAGATGAATGGAAAAAAGCCTTCAGGAGTAAATAAATCTAGGCCTTCATTTGTCGATGGGGCATGAATCAAAATGATAAGGAACAGCTGCAAATATCAATGAAAAATTGCAACTTGGAATGTATGAAGTATGAATGAAGGAAAATTAAAAATTGTCCAAAATAAGAAGGAATTTGTAAAGATTGGTATTCTAAGCACTAGTGACTGAAACTGATTTTGACCATTTTGAATCAGAAACCATATGGAGGAAATGACAGGTTAAATAAGTATAGTGTTGTGTGGTACTCATCATCAAAAAGAATATTTCAAGATTTGACTTGAAATATAATGCTGTCTATGATAGGATAATATCTCTCCTCATGCAAAAAATCTAGTCAATACACATATTATGCAACTTTGTGTACCAATTTATGATGAATAAATGGAAACGTTCTACCAACATCTTCATTCAAAAATCAATCACATACATAATCATGATACATTGATAATCATTGGTAATGTTGAAATGCAACAGTTGGAAGCACAAAGGAAAAATAGGTAGAAAACATGGACTTCATGCTAGAATCTAAGCTGGAGACCTCTTGATAGAAATCTGGAATGCCTTGAAGCCTTGAATCCAAGAACTAAAAAGCATAAAATTTCACGTTGAATTTGCTGATATGATTGCTGATGATGCTGAAAAAAGCTGATGGTGTCTGTCTATCAAAATATATAGCATCTAGGGTCTTAAAGGCTTGAGTAAACAAGTGGTCATCCAGTTCAGAAGCAACAAAACCCACATGGACGAAGCACAACTGTGTGAACGCAAGGTGTTCAAGGGATCCTGAATCAAGCATCAAAGAACTAAAAATTATAGCATTGTAAATGAGGGGTAGTACAAATTGGGGACCTAAAGCCCATCAATGGGTGAAGCGACCTCCAGTTACATAGGGGTTGTAGGGAGATGAACCAGTTAAGATACAGTGTAGTAACAATGAAATATGCAACTTTCCTCTAGTTGTCACATGCTTCCTCCCACCCACTATCACGATCTCAATTCTACCAGACAAATCCAGCTAGACCAGGGTATGTACAGTGGAGTTGGAAACATGAGGAATTTAGGATAGATTATTCCTCAGGACTAGTGATGGGAGTGGTGATTCTAGGAGGGTGGAGGGATGGTGGAGTAGAAAGGGGGGGACCATTCAGGGATCTACATATAACCTCCTCTCTGGGGTATGGACAATAGAGAAGTGAGTGAAGGGGCACATTTGAAGTGTAAAATATGAAAAAGAAAAGACAATTTGTAAATTATTAAGGGTTCTTGGGGGGGAGGGAAATATGGGGAGTTAGTACTGGGGGTCTAAGTCGAGTGAGGATTTTCTGAGAGTGATGATGACAACAAATGTGTGAATGTGGCCTGCATACAATTGATGTATGTATGGATTGTGATAGGAGTTGTATGAGCCCCCAAGGACTCAAGTAGAAAATATTTGGAAATGAATATGACAACATATGTACAAATATTCTGATAAAAACAATGTTTTTAATGTTATAAGAACTGTAAGAGCCCTCAATAACATCATTGGGGAAAAAAGAAATCTGGGACACCAGTACTTTCTCCTAGTTGCACATACTTTATTCAACAACACAAAGCTGATGATACACTTGAAATTATCCAGATGGAATACACAGAATTCAAGTTCACTACATCTGTGAGAAGAGATAATGAAGCTCCATATGAGCAGCTAAACCAGGTCAGAGACCTATTGTGAAACAAACCATCAATTGCTCACATGTAAGCTTAGGTTGAAGCTGAAGGAAATTAAACCAAGTCTAAGAAAGGTAAAATATGACCTTGAGATTTTCCCACCTGAAGTTAGAGAATATTTCAAGAAAAAAATGTGATGCATTGAATACTGACCGACTTAATGGTCTTGAATCGCATCAAAAACATCATACTTGAGAGAACAAATGCTCATAAAAAACTGGAAAGGAAGAAAAGTTCAAAATGGATGTTAGAGGAGACTCTGCCACTTGTTCTCTATCGTGGAATAATAAAGAAAATGGCATCAAAGATGAGATTGAACTGAACAGAAAATTTCAAAGGAAAGTTCGACAAAGTAAAATTTTATAGTGAAATGTGTTTACCCCCAGTGTTAGTAAACCAAAACGGGAAAGCACACTTAACTCAGAACTCAAGAAAGAAAAATCAAGCCTTGATTTTCAATATTGAAAGATTATATGGACAAAATATCGAATAATCCAAGAAGCTCCTAAAGACAGAGGAAAAAGCACACAGCCAATGTACCAAAAAGTATATTCAGACATTTCAAGTGGGAGTATAGGAGCAGAAACCAATGTTACTGAATGAAGAACTTCAACTTGTTCTGAAAAAAATAGTCAAAAATAAAGCTCCCAGAATAATGGAATACCAAATGAAATGCTTCAACAAGTTCATAAAAGCACTAGCAGCACTCATTGATCTATCCAAGGCAATTTGGAAGATAGCTATCTGGCCAACTTATTATAAATGATTCATATTTGTACTTATTCCAAAGACAAGGCTCCCATGGGAAGCACAAGTTATAGAATGATATCAATGGTGTCATGTGCAAGTAAAAATTTGCCGAAGACCGCTGAGGCCCGGTGGTGTAGTGGTTGTGTGCGGGACTGCGGCCCACTGGGTTGGAGGTTCAAATCCAGCAGCAAGGCTGGGCCGCCCACTCCCATCCACAGAGGGCAGTGATGATTCAAACAAAAAAAATTTGCAGAAGACCATCTAAAAATGATTACAGCATTGCATTGATAAGGAGTTACCAGAGATTCAGGGCAGATTTAGAAGAGGGTGTGAAGTAAGGAATATCATTGATGATGTCAAATGGATCTTGACAAAAGCAGGGAATATCAGCTAGATGGTTTCTTGGTTCCTTGGATCTGCCAAAGCATTTGATTTTATAGATCAAAACATATTATCTTTAGCCCTGAGAAGAATGAAATTTCTAGAATACTTAGTTGTGCTCATGGGGAATCTGTAGATGGACCAAGAGGCAGTTTTGATCCATCCCCTTAAAGAGGGGTGGCTGGGAGTAGATGAGCCAGTCAGGGTGCAGTGTAGTAATGATGAAACATGCAACTATCTTCTACTTCTTCACCCCCACTATCATGATCCCTTACAAATCTGGCTAGACCAGAGGATGTACACTGATACAGACAGGAACCAGAAGCGTAGGGAATCCAGAACAGATGATTCTTTCAGGGCAAGTGGTGAGAGTGGCCATACCAGGAAGGTGGAGTTAAAAGGACCTACATATGCCCCCCTTCCTTGGGGTTGGACAACAGAAAAGTGAATGAAAGGAGACATCAGACAGTATATCACATGACAAAATACTAAGAATTTATAAATTATCAAGGGTTCATGAGGGAGGGGGCAGCCGGGTGGGTGGGGGAAAATGAGGAGCTGATTCCAAGGGTTTAAGCAGAAAACAAATGTTTAGAGAATGATGAAGGCAGCAAATGTACAAATGTGCTTGACATACAATGGATGAATATTTGAATTGTGATGAGTTGTATGAGTCCCCAATAAAATGATTTAAAAAAGTAAAACCAATTTTGCAGGCACAAAACTAGAAAACATGTTTCTGAATGGTATCCTCACACCATACTTGTTTAAACTCTATGTGGAACATATAATCAGAGAGGCTGGTCTGTACAAAGAGTGCAGCATGAGGATTAAAAGAAGGAAAGGCTTATTATTAACAACACTATTGCAGATGACCCCACTTCGTGTGCTGAAAGTGAGACTTGAAGCACTTGCTGATGAAGGCAAAAGGTTGCAGCCTTAAGTGGGGATTTTATAATTCAAAGTAAAGAAGACCCAAATCCTCAGTATGTGGACCAATAGGTAATACCATGAAAAAATGGAGAAAAGATCGATGTTGCCAAGAATTTAGTCTTGTTTGGATCCACAATCAATGCTCATGAATTCAGAAGTTAAGAGATCAAAGGATGCATTGTATTGGCTAAAATGGTGGCATAAGATCTCATTAAAGGATAGAAGAGCACCAATGTTATTTTGAGGACTAAGGCACAGACGCCTGGCCTAAGCTGTAGTTCTTTAAATTGCTTCATCATCATGTGAAGATTGGACTAAGGAAGACTGAAAAAATCCATGCATTTGAATTACAATGCTGGCAAAGAAGACTAAAAATTCTACGGTCTTCCAAACAGACAAATTTGACTTGGAAAAAGTGTAGCCAAAATGCACTGCTGGAACAAGGATAATGAGACTTTATCTAAGTCATTTGGACATGTTGTCAGGAAAGACAAGTCCCTGGAGAAGACCAAGTTTGGTAAGCAAAGGGGCAGTGGAAACTGGAAGGCCATCAAAAAGATGGATTTTCACAGTGGAGGCAACAATGGGCTCAAACAAACATTAGGCTGGTACAGGACTGGCCAGGGTCTCCTTCTGGTTTACAAAGGGTTGCAGTGAGTTGGAGCTCACTGAATGGCACCTACCAACATGAGTCAAGATTAATTCAGTATCAGTGATTTAAAAGGCATATATATATATATATATATATATATATATATATATATTTAAATGTTGAGCTGCTAACCTTCAAGCCCTCTGCAGGAAAAAGCAACTTGCTTCCATAAAATGTCACAGTCTCAAAAATCCTATAGGGTATTTCTATGCTGCCATATAGCATGATGCTATGTCAAAATCAATGACAACTGTTATTGTTTGTGCTTTTGTATTTGTTGAATGTACATAAATTTTAATTTTGTGAGCTCATATTTCAGCTTCATGCTCACAAACTTCACTTCAAAATTATTAAGTGGATATTATGATTCTATGTATGTTCATTATTTGGCATAACTTAATGCACAATATTAACTATCTTTATTAAGAAACTAAGTTTAGAATGTCAAGGTTATAATAATTATTTAGTTAATGTGTTGCCTTAGATGTCAAAATCTTGTATTTGAAGCATGTGAACTTTCAAAATAGCATATGCTAAGAATGCTTGAATTTCCCAATGGTCCATATTTATGAAAAAAAAATAGTGTCAGCTGTCTCAAATGTTTGTCTTAAAACAAGCAGGCATCTAGATGACAAGTTAGTTGAGTCTCCAAGGAAGAAGCACACCAGTCTGTGTGATGCAAGGATCAGAAATATTAAAATCCAAGACTGGAAGATGGAATAGTATTAGAGCTTAAATTCTGAGCACCTGGCTTGCAGTAGGATAGGGATGGGAGTGAAAGTCCCCAATACATCTCTAGGATCCCCATGTGCATTAAGCCTCTAGAGAAATCCTCTGACATTGTCCAGGATGTGAGTAACAACGATGCCACACAGAGTTCATTGGAAACAGACTAATGCAATCGTAGTTAAGGGAAAATTTAACACCGTATCCTTTTTTGTCCCCTTTACCCATTTTAAATTTGCTATGTCTTTTATTATTTTCTATTTATTTTTTTCATTGAGGGTTTTTTCTTTGCTTTGTTATTGCTATTTGCTCTTTTTGTTTTCTTTTGTAAGTTCTTATTTATATGAAATTCAGGATAGGTTATAGAGACAATCACTGGATTAATAGTTCTTTTAGAGTTATTGAGGGAAGATTTGGGGGAAAGGAGCAGATAATTAAAATAAGTACAAGAATGAAGAAAGTATTCTAAAATTGATTTTGTTGATGTTTCCACAAGTCTTTTTTAATATGGTCAAGCCATTGAATTATATGATATGAATTGTATATCAAGAAGACTTCAAATTTAAATAAAAGCTTTGCTTTCAATGAAAGTTCTGGTTCAAGATTATGGCATTCTTTTATTTTTTAATTGCATTACAAACCATTCTAACTTCACTGGATCCCTAAAAGTCATGTCTATCCCACCCTGTGCCACTCAGCAGTTCCTATAAGCAGGTACCAAAGATTATGAGATCTGTGTTTGCAGGTATTAGTTTCATGTCTCTTTCTGTCTCTCTTTTATCTGTGCATACTCAGTCAAGTTTGCTCTTCATTTTCTGAGAGAAGTAGAAATAACAAGGTGGCGGGGGAGTCCCTTATTTAATAGGCATGCAAAAAACTGAGCTTGTGGAATATGCAAGTACAAAAGTTCATTTGACTTATTTAGTTGCAATGTTCTTTAGCTTTAATCTGAAAAAAGCAAAACATTACTTCAGGAATTGCGGTTAAAATATAGTGGGATTATAATATAATAACCAAAACAATTAAAAGAGCAATTAACGGAGAAGTTTCATCATCAAGGAAAGAGCACCAGAAAGAGGAGAAGAAAAGTATCAAAGTTAAATTTACAATACTGTGTATCACCTACTTGTTTTGTCAGAAATGACACTCAAGAATTTGACGAGTCCATTTTTCTCTCTGTGTATGTTTATCGCCAGTGCCCACGTAATGAGGTTTATATTCTCTCAAAATGGAATCTCTTGTGATGGATTCAGAATACTCAAAACCAAAAGCTCCTCTTAAGTCCAATTTAAATCTCTAATCCACTTTCTAAGAATTTTGATGTAGACAACAAAATTGATTTAATACTTTATTAAAACTTATGACTATGCTTATGATTTATAAATAATGTTTAGCCTCCTGTCTGTAAGGTAAAGGACCCAGTGGTAAGAATTAGACTTCAAAGAACAGCGTCACTGGTTCAACCTACAGGTTAAACACTGAGGAGAAAGTAAAGGCTATCCCCTCTCATACAGACTTAAAACCTCTGAAAACCCCACAGAAGTCATTATGAGTTTGCATTGACTCAAGGGAAATGGATCTGGTTTTGATCAATGTATTATAGGTCAGTAAAACCTATCCCATGTTAGAGTTGTGGAGTATGAGATGAAGTATGAGATGGAGAAGTGTATGGAGAAAATGACTTGATAAGCTTTGGGGCAATATATTTGACTCTGAACAAGAACAAGAACAACAACAACAACAACAACAACAAATACAGGCCAAAACAGAACAAATACCTATTAGACATTAAAGAGACAACAGAGTGAAATTCTTCTGGCTTAGTAGAATGATATTGTTGTTAGGTACCATCTAGTTTATTCCAGCATGTCATGATTTTCTGTAAAACAGTACAACATACTGCCTGGTTCCACATGATATTCAAAATTGTTCTCCTGTTAGAGATCATGGTTGCTACTTTGTATGTTTGTCTGTTTGTTTGTTTGTTTTAGCTGCCACTCTGCCAAAAAGAAAGGTTGAGTAGCCATAAATGTAAATGTGTCAGCTACCCTAAAACATGTCTAGTGGGGAAACACAAAACAAAAATATCTTACTCCGGAAGTGTGATCACACATACCTTTGAAGTTTTGCTACTTGAGCAAAGAATCGCCTAATAAAAATAAGACAGTAAACCTTGCAGAAAGACGATGTAGTCCAGATGTCACAGAATAATCTCTACAGTAAGATGCACACAAAGGTCAGAAATTTTTCATTTTCAGTTTATTTTTTTCCCTTACATATAGCTCAGGACCTCTCAGAGAATGAAAACTATGCTCATTCAAACAAATTGAATAAAATATTGCATATCCAGTGAGAGTAACACCAGCTTCATACAACATTCACCAGTTACATCATACCTGGAGCCTTCCCATCTATCACTGTATCTCTCTACAAATCTCTGTATCTCTGTATCTCTGTATCTATCTATCTATCTATCTATCTATCTATCTATCTATCTATCTATCTATCTATCTATCATCTATCTTTCCTATCTACTTAACATCCTTTCCACTCCTCTTGAAAAACATCATCATACTAAGTGTATAGGGCTGACTCTTTTGCTATAACAAGCTCTGAACAAAATCCAATTTTTATATTTTCTCATTCGATTGGCTTTGCTTTATATCCACTATTATCTGGAAGGTTCCCCTGAGTTGTGGCTCACACTGCATTTTGTGCCTGAGTGTGCCAAGCTGGCATTCATGCATGTTGAAACAAAAATTCACCACCCCTCTTTTACTGTTCTCTTCTTTGTATTTACTGGCTTCCTCAGATTGAGTTTCTATTGTTCTCATATTGTTTGGAGTCTTTCCATGGGAATATACCTGAGACGTAAATGTAATTAGAGAAGAGAAGAAAGTCTAGACTGTGCAAAAGGAAAGGCCAAATTTTCGAGGTTAAGCAAATGAATGAAGCCTTGCAAAGATATTTTAGTGAACTAACCAATGAGGAAAGAGAAAATAATTGAATGTGAATGCATGCAGCTAAGTAATTTCTTAAGTAAGAGCCATGAAATGGAGGTGGGGAGAGAATCTGTGGATCTACTGTGTGGTGTCTGTCTAGAGTCTCAAATTCTATGTGTTCTGTTTCAGGCTTAAACCTAGGGAATGATAAGTAATTTTTGTTTGTTTGTTTCCTGACTGGTCTCATGGGGAAAGTTATCCCACCCCCACTGCCCCACTCCCACATGCATACATCAGATTTGTTGAATACCCAAAATGCTGCATTTTCTGGAGGGAGGTGCTGTCAAAAACTCAAGGTAGGAAACACATACTCATCCACATGCTGAATCCAAGAACTCGGTTCATAAACCTCCTTTTGGGGAACCTTAGCTAAGGAATTTACAGTAAAGGAGTCAAGGCAACCCTTACATAAATGCTTGATTTTAGAGTTTTGTGGGACCCATATAATCATTCCTTTTAATCTGTTACAAGGTATCTACTTTGTGTCAGTCTTTATGCTAAGTGGTGAGACCATTCATGTAAGCAAGGTTGCCAAGGTAACTACTTCTGGGACCTTGTTAGACTTTCATTATACCCATGCAAAGCAGGATAGTTGGCTGCCATCTGTGAGTGAGAAATTTGTAATTGACAGATTCAGGAACATAACTGATCACTATTTATCTGAAAACATTATGCTGTGCTGAGTCTCTATGCATGTGTGTGTGTATATGTATATATATATATATATATGTGTGTGTGTGTATATGTATATAAATTCTTAGGGTGGGGGAAACCTTGTGATCAGTTCAATGCTATTGGAATAAAGTTGAGCAAGTCAAATTTTAAAACCATAGAACTAATTAGTGTCAGATTGGCAGGTAGGTCAGAACTATTTTTAATATGTGAGGTTGTCCAACAACAAAAACAAGATAGGATATGTTCAAAAGTATATTCAGGTCATATCGAAACACCAATGCGTATATCTCTATTGCTCCAATTGCAAACTCAGCTACCTATCACTCGTAAGATTTGAATAGATTGTATCATTGAAGTGGTTGTTGGCTCACATATTTTAAGCACTATATGTTCCAGATAGTATCCTCATTGTTTTAAATATTTTCTTAGTTTTATTATTAGACCCTTTATAAATAAAACAACTTGAGATGTAGAACAAAGTCAATGTTCCAGTTATCAATTCTAAGGTGCCAAACAGCTTGCTTTAAGCTAAGAATTATCTTAATGTAAACAATGACAACTCAGTAAGTTCATCCACACTCCTATTAGTGCTTCATTAGAATAGTAATACTAATCAGTAACACATTTCATAGTTGCTTTTTCATTATATCCTAACTTACTGGCAACTCCTCATTCCCACCTCTGGATGTCTAGGACCCAGCTGATCCATCACATGCCATCTCCTTGCATACTTAACTCCTATAGTTCTGACCTAGCTGCCAATCTGGCACTAATTAGGTTCTATAATTTTAAAATTTGACTTCCTCAACTTTATACCAATAGCACTCAAGTGATCACAAGTTTTCTTTCACCCTAATATTAATGTATATATATATGTGTGTGTGTGCTTTATATGTACATATGTGTGTATATAAAACATAGAGACACAACAGAGCATAATGTTTTCAGATAAACAGTGATCAGTTATGCTTCTGAATCTATCAATAGCAAATTTCTTACTCACAGATGGCAGCTAACTATCCTGCTTTGTGTGGGTATAATGAAAGTCTAACAAGGTCCCAAAAGTAGTTACCTTGGCAACCTTGCTTACATGAATGACCTCACCACTTACCATAAAGACGGACACAAAGTAGATACCTTGTAGCAGTTTAAAATGAATGAGCATATGGGTCCCAAGAAACTTTAAAATCAGGAAGTTATGTAATGGTTGACTCCTTTGCTGAAATATGGTCAGTTTAATCACAAACTTAAAATTTCACAGCAAGAATAAAAGAATGCAAGTGTGATTTGTACTGCATGATAGCTATTTCCATAGGGTTGATGACAATCCCCAGAATTTTATTTTCATTGAAGTATTTTGTTTACAATTTGACTTCCTTAATGTAACTTTACAAGGTAGTACAATGTAGCTTTGTGGTAGTATATGATGGTGCAGCATTTTAATCTATTTTATATTGTATAGAATGTACAGAATGTTGTATATATTGCATATACATGATTCATATGTTATCAATTATTCTATACATATTTAAATAATTTATATCATTTTATATCATATTTGAAAGCAATACCTTCTGCCTAGCAAACATTTGAGTGGAACTATGTAAGAAGCCAAACTAGAAATTGGAAAATAACAGTTTGGCTGAAAACTGTACTAGGACATCACAACTAAGCTTGAACTAATATAAGAAAATGAAATCAGAGAAACTGAATAAAATTCCTTTTTATTATAACAATGAACTATATTTTCACTATATATAGCATATGTATAATATAGTTAAGGAAATGTTTTATTTCAAAATTAGTAATAGTTTCTAACTATAAGTATTGTCTTTCTTGTTTCCCATAATATAACAGAGTATGAAACTACTTTTTGAAATCTAGAATTAAAGTGCCTTTAAATTATAGAAAAAAGGGAAAGTAAATTAGGAAAGTAGCCTTTAGGTATTCACTTCTTTCTGAAAATCTTAGCCAATATCATACACCAAAAGACTTGTGTTTTTAGTACAGCCACAATCATATTGGGAAATATATATGTTTAGACACTTTCTTTGTATCTCACAACTTTTACAATATCAGATCCCAATCATTTGTATCCCTACAGATTGTATGAATAAAAGGAATATCCTTGAATTTTATTGTGCATGCACCTTTTGAAATAGGCTTGTGATATATCATTAATTATGTGTGACCAGGAGGAAAACTGATGGACATTTTCACGATGGGGTCCTGAGTAGAAAAAAACATGAGTTCAAACTCTCAAGCCTTAGAAGTCATAGCTAAATCTAGACTCTGGTCTGTAGAGCTGTGTGCTTGTGAATCTATGTCCTCCATTATAAGAATGGTTTCATAGCCGCACCAAACTCGAGTGGTGTAGAATGGATTAAATTTAATAACACAAGTTGCTCAGCATCATGTGTGGCATGCACTGAGCACTCAATAGGTGTTGATTAATGCTCTTAATATTCAAATGTAGTAAAGCGTGGGTTTTCCTCGGGCCAAATAGAACCTAATTTCAGATGAATTTTGACTTAATAACACAAGCACTTCCAAACGTGTGATTTCTAACACATTGAATAGATATCATGAGGGAAAAAATACAGAATGAAAACAAGAAATCTACTGGCAGAATAGCAGAATTAAATTTTGCCTTCACTGAACCTTTTAAAGAGTTCATTATATGAATTTCTATAATACAATATCATAAATCTTATGACACAAGCATGAATGGTACAATGACTGTAGGAACATAGCCTAGATAAGTGAATTGTTCAGTGGGTCTGGAAAAAAATCAAGACAAAACAAAAAGGTTCACGGAAGTTCACATTTATCTAACTGGTGACAATGACATAGACGAAAACAAGTGCATAGAGGGGAAAACATTATACTCCTAAGGTCTCTCAGCTGTCCTAATTGTATAAATATATAAATGTATAAATCATACACTTATAGTCACTTCTCAATCTTTCAAGGACAACCTATAAATTTGTATTTACTCACTAAGTGGAGAGAAAAGATTCTAGGAAGAGAATAGCAGGACTATAGAACAATCCCAAGTAGCGAGGTGTACCTTCACATAAAAATGGACTGTCCGGGAGTGCAGAGGTGTGATTCTGCCTGACTGTGAAAGGAGGTGTCACATGCCATGAGAGCTGGGCATCAAAGAACCAATAAGATCTTCTTTTTATGATCTCAAAGATAAGATACTGTTCTCAAAGGAAACAGTGTGGGGAAACACTAAAGTCTTTGTCCTAAGCTGCTTTGTGTCTTATGTGTTGATTTGTATAGTGATTATCAGTATATATTGTGGATCTCATTAGGGGACATTGAGTCCCTTTTTGAGTTAAAGTGACCCCATGTGCCCCATAGAAATTTCTAGACATTGATATTCAAGTAGCCAATTGCTCGGATTTTTCTGTGGTGAAGTTTCTGGGTCGATTCTAATGGTTACTAGTTAAGCACGTAACCCTCATACTAACAGACTTAAGGTTCCAAGGATAGCGATATAAATCAAATAATACCAATGTAACTGTGCTAATGGAATAGTCAAAGAAATCTCCATAATGTAAATATTAAAATACTCTGCTAATTATTTGCCTTTCACCTTTTAAAACATTTTCTTTCAAAGTAATTATAATGGGAAGAATTATCTAAAGAAACATTTGGTAAACGTAAAAGTAATCTTTAATTTTTCACTAGATATAATTTTATATCATTTAGGGTCAATTTAAAGTAATTAGATAATATACTGAAAGAAAATTTTATAAATGAATCATTATTGATTTAAATCTGAAGCAAACATTTTCAAATCTAATGCATTTTTACATTAAATTCCAGTAACACACCAGGTGTATATAATACAAATAATTTGAGGTATCTCTTTTTAACTGATTTACAAGCAACTTAAATTTACATCTAAAAGTAAATAATTAGCAAAAGAATGCCAGAAATAAAGCAACTCTGTCTTAGAATATTATTGCTTAATTTCATTGAATAGTTTTATGAATAAGCAACTTGTAAGCATCTATTCAGGAGAAACACAGAATCAATGCATTCTTATATACATTCATTCTTCTGTGCGCTTAGCTCTGACAGGGGGACAAGTACATTCAGCTAATCCACCTTTTTCTCATTTTTCTCCATCACTGGAAGAAGAGAAAAGAGGGCTTCAATTTCCAGTTATTTCTTCTAGGTCTCACTGTTTTCTAGAATTTAGGAAAACTCCTCAATGATTTTAACTGTAGATATACAACAACTTCTTTACAAATATGCATGTTTCCTTAATTCTATAACGACACTGAAAAAAGAATTTTGCTACAATATAACTTTACCACATTAATTCATATTTTGGAGGAAAAGATTATTTTGTGTGGGAAACTTTTATAATTAATCTAAACCCAAGGATCAGTTAGACATAAATCTGCAGACTATTGTGGAATGCACTACAATTTCTAATTTCATGTCCTGTTTTTAACTTTGTTGTGGGGCATACAGTAGATGCATATTCTCCTCTTTATATCATCTTAATCTAGGATGTAAATGTTTGTCAATCTCAGGGTCATGCTTAATACATATCATTTATTTATCAAATTTTTCAACCAATATAATTCACATTCATGTGAGATTGATTTTCATTGACTAATTTTAAATGCTGTTAAGAATTTATAACTTCACAAACTTCTGAGAAAAAATGACTAATGTGACCAATGTGCTAAAGTACCCATTGAGAAGTATGAGTTTTCAGCATTGGTATTATTTATTATTTATTTTTTGGATTCTACTAGACTGTGGCAGATAGGACCTCTTGTGAAGTTCATGTCTGATTTCCCTCAGGCACCCTGAAAGCCTTACTCTCAATGAAGCCAGTCACTATATAAATCTATCTGTAAGCCTTCATGGTAATAAAATAAAGCAAGCAGATATTCATATGGACAGCACAGATATCAGATATGCATGAGAGGAATGCAGATGGAGCATTCTTATCTCAACTAAGGCCAAATGGAGAACAGAGATGCAGCTAGCATAGAGAATCCGGGTCTCCCACATGGAGATGTGGCCAGCTCTCTGCACCCAAGCACCCCCTTGTGGCTAAGGACCTCGTTCTACCTTCTTGGAGTTCCCCACCCACAAAATCATGACTATCATAGAATCACTGTGTGTTTATGCTTTACAGTTTGGGATTCTAAAACCAACACATCTCACCTGGCCTCTTTAACTATCTATTTTCTATTTTAACCATGATATTGTCTTACCTCTATTTACTCCAATTATCTCCTGATCTTTCTACTTAGGTGTTTTGGTTTTCCATATGCATTTTCTGTGATCTGGATTCTTTACTACAAATTGTAGTGTTCAAGACCCCCAGAATACTTGACAATATTGCTACTTTTTGACTATGAACAAAACAGCATCTCTTCAGGTCAAGCAACTAAACTGTTGGACATTTTACAAGATAGAAAATACATCAAAATCTAAAATGTACTTCTGGTCACACATAAATCTAACTCTCTTAAATATATTTGAAGAAAGATGGGCCTTTCTGCGCCCATACAACAGTCACAGGCTTGGAAATTCATAAAGGCAGTTTGAACCTGTCGTATAGTTAGCTATGGTTTTGGCATTGACACAATTGGAGTGAGTTTTTTAATTTTATTAATTTGTATTAAAAAAAAGTTAATTCCACTGGGGGCCTAGGTAGGAGGATGTTTCTAGAATGATGATGGCAACCATTGTGCAAATGTGGTCTGCATACAATTAACATATGCAATGATTGTGGTAGAGTTGTATGAGGCCCCGTTAAAATGATTATTTAAAAAAGTTAATTCCCCATGTCTTACCTTTAATTTCTATTTAGTATTAAAAGCTGGAAAATTAATGTGAGATCTAAAATTAATACATTTGAATTATGGCTGTGGTAAAGAATATTGAATACACTATGGGTCGAAAGGAGAATGCATCTGAGTTGGAAGCAGTACAGCCAGAATGCTCCTGAAAATTAAGGAGGAAGAGACTGTGTAGTCATAATTTGGACATATCATTAGAAAGACCAAACCGTGCATAAAGATATCACACTTGGTACAGTACAGGGCAGTAGAAAGAGAGAGATCTTCATTGAGATGAATGGACAAGCATGACTGCAATAATGATCTTTCAGCAGTGATTGTAAGGATGGCAGAGGACGTGTGAGAGTTTCCTTTTACTGTACAGAGAGTTGTTAGAAGTTAGAACCACTTAAAGACACCTCATAACAACAATAACAACCACTTTTGTGTAGACAATTTCAATATATTACTCTCTGTTTCATTGTGCTTATTAACGTATTAAGAAGAGTACTGTGAGAATCACACAGCAATGGGGCAGTGAGAACCACAAATTCTCATGTTGTTTCAGAAGTCTATGTGTGTCTTTTCAGAAGGAACAGTTATATATAGTAATTACTGAAATGCATATTCTTAAAAGTAAATGAATGAGGATATTTAATTAATATGAATTCAAAATATGCCTTATTTTGTCCACTAGAATATATCATTTGTCTATTTGAATTGGAAATCCTATTTGCCTTTAAAACAGCATTTAAATTCTGGGAATTTGTTTTCAGTTCATGCACTACTATTAGATTGACAAGTCCACAATAGAATTAAATATTATCAATTAAAAAATTTTAAAGATATTTTGGAATAAAATGTCAATAAAGGTTCTAATAGGAAACAAACGTGAGCACTTAGGTGTAGCAAGCTTGCCATCTACTGATCAACAGATACTCTTCTATTCATGAAAGAAGGTACTGAATACTTACTATAGAGGCATGCAAAAAAGCAATCTTAATTTTTGAAAACAAAAGTATTTAATAGGTATTTTATAGTGTATAGTCTAAGGCTAAAACCCAGTTGAACAGATAGAAGAGAATTTACTCATCTTCAAAATGATTAAAGTGTGAGATGATAAAGGATAGATACATAATATCTTTATGGCAGAAAATATTACATCAGAAAATAGAAACATATATTTAACTTTTTCTGTGTAATATGCCGTGCATTCAGAATCAGTCTGACACCCCCCACCATTTTACTTTGTGTCTCCACTTTAATTTTTCCTGTTAAACCTAAAACAAATCTCACATTATTCATTTCATATACACTCTAGCAAATAACAAATAAAATTCTAGGCAACGACTTAGTTTTATCAGTTTTGAAGTAGTACTGAAAGTAGTACTGAAGTAGTACTGAGGGGTGGGGGTGGCTTGTGAAGAATCTAATTCAGTATCAGCTGTAGGCAGATTTCTATGAAGGGGAGGAAGTTAGACATGTCTCCATTCTCCAAACATCTTTATCAATTTTCAAACCAATTCATGCCATCACCACCACCAAAAGACCCCCGCCCTCCTTGGCACCTTCTAATTCTCTGTTGGGTTCTATAATGTGTTGCAATAGTCACTCAGAACATCTATGCAATACTCAGGACTATGTGACCAACCCATTACAATCAGAGTTAGAAATATCAGAATACAGTCTTTGATCATACACTCTTTTTTATTGCCCCTGCGTCTCTTACTCATTCACTTCTTTAAACTCATATAGAGCTTCCAATAAATGCCCCAGGGACATTCCTCTCTACCATGATTATTATCCGAAAGGCACTCAGTCTTAACTCTGTAGGTCAGCAAACCTAGGGCCTACTTAACTATTTGAAGACACCTCACTTTGCAAGTAATGCATTTGCCCCAAATCACTCATCTTTATAGATTAAGAAGCCCAGTGCTTTGGCGTATGCTGTGACTCTTAAGTTTGTAGCTGAGGCCCTTTGCCTTTCCTTTGCAGCCACAGTTCTCTCTGTCCTGAATTGAGGAAACTCACTGTCCATGGATCTCAGGATCCAAAAGACGCACCCTCTCCTGTATCATCTTCCTCAATAGGAGTGAGAGCCTCCATTCTTATTTCTCAGTTGCCTCATTTTAAACCCTACAGGATGGCAAAAAAGCCCAAGTGTACGAAATTCCCATGTACTTTATTTTCATACTCCCAGCAATCAGCCTGTGAGAATGCAAAGATTATGGATAAAAGCAAACAAACTAAAACAAACATCAAGTAATTCCTGGCACCACAGGTATGGAGGCATTATGATAGAATAAGTCTTAGAAAAGAAACAGAAATATAAAGAAAATGCTAAGATGAATGAAAACATCTCAATGCCAATGACGGTGACTGTAAAGTACACTTAAAGTCAGCCCGCGAAACCCCTGCCTGTGCTTCTGGAGGGGGTTGAATAAGTTCCTTAATTGATGGGCATACGAATAGCTTAGGCAGATGAGTGAAAAGGATCTAAATGAGATTTGGGGTCCTGAGCATTCATACCAAAGAGTAAGAATGAGTCAAACAAAAGCAGTGTCATTCATAACAAAATCCCCTTTGTTATTACTTCATTAAAATCTATTTGATCATTCAAAAATTCCTCTTATTGACACTCATACCTAGACTGCCAGGCATCAGAAGTGATAATATGCTTTATTTCATACGTGCATAGACTAAATCCCACACAATGAAAGTGACTATCCACGGTCCAACTACACCTTCTGTTTCTCAATGCATTGTACTAGTAACGTAGACTTGCTCAATTACATGAAAAAGCCTATCTTACCTACAGATACAGTGCACTGGAGTCTTCTAATTTAAGATGACAAATAGTGATGATTTTATTGACCAACTTAAAAAATAGACGTATATGACAATAGAGGAGATCAACAAATGAATGATTATTTAGAAATGGACTCCAGAGTTTTTCAAAAGTTAAAGCTAACATAGCCTTCCATGTGCAGATCTCAGTAACCCAATACATTTGGGAAATAAGGGGTGTTTCATTTAAGATAAAGTCCTAAATTGGGAAGTGCTAATTAAAATAAAACAAAAAAATCAGGTTAACTTTTCTTTGAAGTGACTGCCCATTATCAGCAAGCTTTACTTTTGATGATTATGAATTCACTTTGTTTCTTCTATAGAGATAATAGAAAAGTTGGGGGGAAGTGTATTCTTTACTTATTTAACAATTTTCAAGGTTACATTTTATAAATGTATATTCATATAATTTTCTTCATGATTTCACCGTTTATCCAGAAACATGTTTTTAAATCTTTTCTGTGAATCATTAGTCTAACATAACATTGGCAATAACTATCATTTTGAAAAATTAATTTAAGAAGATTTTGAAAACTTCCTGGGAAAATGAAGTGTCGTGTAAGGTTAAAAAAAGCAAAAGAATAAAATCAAACTTAAAAATATTTTGGTTAATCATCATTATGTTTTTGAGGTTTTAACTGTAAATTGGGTGATGGTTTGCTTACAAAAGAAATTACCAGTTTTACATTGCACAATCTACATACATTTCATTCATTGTCCAGTCACCAATGCCACTTCCTCCCTTTGTCTTCTGCTTTCATGCATTGTTCTTTCCTAACATTTCTGAACTTGGTCTATGAGTAAATGCTGTCCTTTTGATTGTCAGTGACTGATTGCTAGACCTTGTGCATACTTCACTAGTGCCACTGTCCATCTTCTGGACCAATCTATCATTGAGCAGAAAGTTAAGCCAGAGAGATGTGTTCAATCCAAGACCAAAAGGGCAACTAAAAGCCTTAGTCCTGGGAGTTCCATTAGTCTCTATCTGACTAGAAAATCTCGTCTCTGTTAAGATTTTGAGTTTTATTTCACATGCTCTCCCCCACCACACACACCCTATTAAGGACCTTCAGAGCAGTTGGTGTTGGTAGATAGGCACTCATGTAGTTCCTTTGATCTCAGGCTAATGGAAGCTGGTGCACTTGTGGTCCCTTAGTCCAGTGAACTAATTGTTTCCAAATGAAACAATTTTTGATTTTCCTCCACCTTCTTTCCTTTGGATAGGGAAACACAAATAGTTGCACCTAAGAGGATCACTGACAAGTTTTTAAGATTTCCACAGGCTGGGGAACATGTCTGGGTGGACTTTGTTATGCCAATGGACACTGGTGCCCCTGAGACTAGGGTTCTGAGCTTTCAGGCCTATAGACCCATTCATTGATGGATTTTGATTAAGTCTAAGAAATTTTACAAATTTGCACTCTGTGGGCTCCACCACATCATGGGTATATTCACAACACAGTTATATATCCTCCATCAAATATCCTTTGTCAAACCTATATATTTTCATAGTTATACTCTCATTCTCCCTACCACACATTTATCCATGTATCTAACTATTGCAGGTTGTGCATATGGCAATATTTACATGTGTTGCCTTTAACACTTGCAAATCTCTCAGTGTCTTCCTATTCTTCCAACATATTTTGCAACCTTACTCATTATGTATTGCCTTCCCTTTTATCCATTTGTACTGGTCTACCCTCTAGCCCAGCGGTTCTTAACCTGTGGGTCACAACCCCTCTGGGGGTTGAAGGACACTTCCATAGGGGTCACTTGTTTCATAACAATAGCAAAATTATAGTTATGAGGAAGCAATGAAAATAATTTTATGATTGGGGTCACTACAACATGAGGAACTGCATGAAAGGTTCACACATGTGGAAGGTTGAGAACCTCTGCCCTAGCCAGTCACTTCCCTTCCTTTCCTTCCCTGTTCCTACTAATAGTCAAAGGATGTCTGTGGGTGTGGTCACACACAAAATTTGTCATTTTATGACTGATAGCTTCTTTCACCCTAATGTCCTCCTCTTTCATCTAGGTCATGTGGTGTTTTTCAGGTTGATTGCTATTCTTTAACATTAAACCATATTCCATCATATATATGTACATGCTTATTTATACATTATTCAATTGAAGGACATTCAGGTTGAATTCATCTTTTTGCTTTGATTAGTGCTGTGATGAACATGGGTATAGATATGTCCATTTGTGTTGTGGCCTTTATTTTGCTAGAATACATAGTAAGTAAAAGAGATTGCTGAATCTTAGGGTATTTTTATTTCAGTTATTTTAGGACGTACCATACTACATTTCACAAAAGTTGTGCCATTTTTTAATTCCACCATCAAGGCTTGTTGGTGCCAGTTTCTCTGCACGCTACTGTTATTTTATTCTTTTGCATTTTTTCTGTTCATGCTGAAGTTCTTTGATTCTCCTCTTGCTAATGGTCAATGGGAATCCTGGAGGTGCAGTGGTTGCATGTTGGGTTCCAGCTGTGTCGTTGTCAGTTTGAAACCACCATCAGCTCTGAGGGAGGAGGATGGGGCTGTCTAGTGCCATAAACACTTGCCATTTTTGAAACCCACAAGGGCTTTACTATGAGCCAGCCTTGACTCCATGCCACTGAGAATGGCCATTGGTCATGAGAATTCTTTCATATGTTTGTTGGGTTCTGGGATATCTGTGTGGGTGCAGTGTATGTCCCTGCTTCAGTGATCTTGAAATTAGATTAGTTATGTTTTATTTGAAAGGTGATTTTTTTTTCTTATAATGTTATGGAATAATCCTTTGATATGTCATCATTATTTCTTTTTTCCCTTCACAGTCTGTGGGCTCCCCTTTCACTCTTTGGGTGAATGCTTGAAGACACCTGTGTCTACTTTTTAGAATTCCAAGTAATCTACTATGTCTTCAACTGCTTGTCTGCTTTCCATTGTGTTAGATACTGTGATGTTGGGTACTATACAAATGCCACACACTATTGTTAGATTCTTTGCATCAGGTTCAACACATAGCAAGCCAAATAAAACAGTATAATACACCCAGTCATGTGCCCTCCTCACAATCCTTCTTTTTTCTCTCTCACAGTTATTCTTATTTTGGAGCACATGGTGGGCATCTCATTTCATCTCATTAAGAGTCTTTCCCTTCTTTGCTCTCCCTCTCCCTTACTGAGAATGCTGTCCTTCACCAGGGATTGAGTCCTCCTGCTAACATGTCCAAAGTACATGAGGCTATGTCTCACCATGAAGAAACCTTAAAATGGTCCCCTTTTATCCAATGATAGTCATAATTCATGATATCTGATCCCTATTGAATTTGTTTTGCATATAGCATTTATATGTAATAAAATAGGGACTCTGTTGACTTCTTCTAAAAATTGACAGCCAGTTTTACCAGCAATATTTGCTCAACTGTCTCTTCACCATTTAGTATCTCTGGCCCTTTGTCAGAGATCATCTGCCCACAAATGAGTGAACTAACTTAAGAATTCCCAATTCTATTTCACTGATACTATGTGTCTACTTAGTGTACAAAGATAAGGCTGGTTTAACTACTGTGGCTATGTGTTCAATTTTGAGATCAGGAAAATTACTGTAATGATATTCTATATTAGTGCATTGCTTATCTGGAGTTTCTGTATTTTCATATAAAATTGAAGATTAGTTACCCCATATTTTTGAAGAATTTTGTTAGATGCTAGATTGGAATTGCTTTTATGAGTAGATTTTTTGGGTTGAGTAGATTTTTTGGATTGATAGATATTTACAATGTTAAGTCTTTCTATCATTGACCAAAATTTCATATAAGGATCTTTTGGCTTTTTGAACTAGTGTTTTATAGATTTTTATGTATAGCCTTTTTCATTCTTTAATTAGAGTTATTTCTAAGCACTTTATCTCCTGAGTGACTTATAATTGGTATTATTTTTCTCATTTCCTTTTCAGAACTCTATGTTAATATAAAGGAGTAAAATTGGTATCTTTAAGTTGACTTTTCACTCTGTCACTTTGCTGAATCATTCTGCTATTTCCAATGATATTCTTGCCGACTCATTAGGATTTTCTATGTATGAGATCATGTCAACTTCCAATAGAGACAGATTTACTAATTCTTTGCCACTGTGTTGCTGTTGGATGCTGTAGATTCTGTTCTGAGTCATAGTATCCTAAGCACAATAGTATGAAGTATTGTCCTGTCCTTGCTGTCCTCATAATTGTTTCTATACTTGAACCCATTGCTGCTGAAACTCTATCAATCCATTTCCCTGAAGTTCTTCCTCTTTTTCACTCCCCCTCTTAGGAAGAACGATGTCCTTCTTCAAGGAGTAGTCTCTCCTAACAGGGACAAAGTATGGAAGGCAAAGCCATCCTCCTTGCCAGCACTGCCACTCAAATGCACTGATTCTTCTTCAGTCTTCCTAATCCAATATCCAGTTTTCACATGCATAGGAGATGGAAAATACCATGGCTTGAGCCCATGGGGCTTAAATTATGAAGATCTGGTTTGCAGTCTGCCTTGGATCACAGGGGAAGCCAAAATCCAATTGGCAGAGTCCCCATAGGGATTAATCCTCTGGTGAGTCCCCTCTGATCATCATCACAGAGTGTGTGAAGGTCAGATGTGAAGAAGGAAACACAGTAGCATTGATAATGGAAGATGCAGTTAGGTTAAAATGTAATACCTTATCGCTTGGTCTCCCTCCTGACCCATCTTAAGGTTGTCTGTTTTTAATATTTTCAATTTTATAATTGAGGTTTTTCTTAATTCATCAAGCCATTGTTGTTGATTCTTGTTTGGTTCGGTTTAATTTGTGTTTCGCATGATTTGCTATATATGAAACCCAGGAAGATGGATATATAAAGACGGTAACACAATTGAGAATTGCACAGGGATGTGGCAGGAATGTATGGGGGAAACGAACAACTTTGAAGACAAGAAAAAAATTATCGGAAACGGATAGCTCTGATGATTGTGCAAATCTTCCTGTTTTCATTGAAAGAATAATTGGTATGATTTATGAGTCATATATCAATAAAATTATTTTTTCAGAAGAATAAGTGGTAGATATAATTGAGTGTCTATCATATGATCATGTGGACCTTTTCCTTTTTTTGTTTTTTAAGTGTTGGGTTAAATTTATCGTTTTCTAATATTGACTTATTATTGTATGCCTGTTATAAATCCAACTCAGCCATGATGTACCACTACTTTGATTATTTTTTGAATTTGGACATTTCATTCATAGGATATTGTTTTCAGGATTTCTACATCTATTTTCAGAAGTTATATTGGTCTTTAATTTTATTTTTCAATGATGCCTTTGTATCATTTTTATTGTCAGCATTATGCTGACTTCAAAAACTGAATTTGAGAAAATTTCACGCTTTCCTATCCTTTGAAATATTTGGAATAAAATAGAGGTGAGCTGCTCATCAAACATAGTATAGTGAGGAAAAAAACTCAAAGTATTAATTTTATCTCTAATGAACTGAAAAAACACTGGTACTTCCCCAAAGATTTGCTCCATCCATAGTAACATAACACTTAGAGCAATATTTGTCAGTTTCCTATTTAGGATTACTCCAGAAAATTCCCTCAAAACATGTGCTGTTTTGCAGTTACTGATGGTCATAGTACCTGAGAACATTATACTCTTCCAAATTATTTTCTAAGTACTTTGTTCTGTGCTTAGCTTCTCTAAATGTTCTGACTCTGTTGCAGGAATCAGAATTTGTATTACTTTACTTCTATGAGGCCTAAGGTAGTCTGTATTTCTTCCTGCTTCTTCTCTTTTCCTGTTGGAATATTTGAGTGGCTGCTTTATCTTTAAACTGCCTTTTTCATTTATGCAATTGGGTTTTTGATGAGAAGTTAAATTCATGACAATGTTGTCTGTCTTTTTGTTTTGTTTTAATGTCCACATACAGCAAAATTAAACTAAAGGCATCTCTTATCTGATGTTGAGAGCTTCAGGATAAGACCAAGGCTTGATATGCCTGTGCTAGTCAGAGTCAGATTTACTTCCCAAATCCCATGCCTTGTAGTTGTGAGAAAGCACTTAACTTTTCACAGAGCCCGGGATGAACTCCAGTTGTTGTTGTTGGTTGTTTAGTAAACATAATATTCAGCATAGGGCAGAAAAATCCCCCTGAGGTAGAGAGAGAGAGAAATTCAATATAGGCTGTGCAAATTGTTATTATTATGAATTAGGCTTTTAAATAATTTGCCATTTCTTTGCTTGCAAAGCATCTATAATAAAAGAAATTAATTTATCATATGTGATATACTATCATATTTCTTAACTCATGATAAATAATTATGTTACAATTGAAAAGTGAAAACAATATATAAACAACACAAAAATCATGTAGAAAGAATATTAAGAAGAATAGTTTAAGTTGAATATAAAAGACAAAATGAAACTCACAACCCCAGAGTCCTCTGACTCACAGAGACCATATAGGACAGAGTAGAACCAATACTGTGAGTTTCTGAGACGGTAACTCTTACAGGAGTAGTAAACCTCGTCTTTCTCCTGCGGGGCAGCTGGGGGTTTTGAACTGCTCACTTTGCAGCTAACAGTCCGATGAGTTACCTTACTCCACCAGGATTTCCCAAATTGAATAAAGCCGGCATTTTATTAAAGTTTCTTTTAAGTTAAATATCACTTCATTGGAATATCAAAGTATGACAGTACATCTTAACACTATACAAGGTCCACTAAGATCCCTCATGAAAACAAATCTTTGCAGAAGTGTTATGGAAACCATGAGCTGACCAAGCCCATTTTACAGGTGAGAAAAGCAAGATGCATAAAGTTTCAGAGTTGCCTCACTCACAGGCCTAACAGTTAGAAATGTCTTTTGTTTGCTTGTGTGTTTTATTTTGTTCTAACAACTACCAATGCGAAAAGCATGACCATAAAATCTCAGGATTATATACATTTTCATTTGCAACATAAACTACTGATTTAAAACCTCATATTTGTAAAACAGTAACTACAGAAAAAAATATGATCGCAGTTCAGTTATTCTGCTTCAGTAATGAGCGTTTCACCAACCTAGAGACAGCGCTGCCTCAGAGATTGCCTTTCCACTCACAGCACACAGCCACGGCCACAAATGCAATCTTCTCCTGAGAGCCTGTGCCGGAGGAAACAAGGTTCCTGGCGATGCTAGGTAATTGTTCATTGGGGAAAGAGCCACATCTGGATTTCCAAAGACAAGGTTCTTGCTGCCATTTTCAGGATCCCAAGAAATTAGATGGAACTTTAAACTTGGAATGACTTGTCATTGCTGTTTGTATTAGTCCAGGTAGACTAGAGAAACAAATTCATAACCATGCATATGGATATAAGGGAAAGGTTTATTAAAAAGAAGAGTGGAACATTGAGAAAGCATCTCAACGCAGTCTGGTGCAAGGTCAGTAAGTCCGATATTAGCCCATATCGGTTCAATACCAGTCTAAAAGGTCTCCTTCCAACTCATGAAACATGTTCAGTGACACCAGAACAATCACAGGCCAGTGGGTGCAGAGTCTTGTGTGTTCAACAGCAGTAGAAGCATCCCGGTGTTGACAGGGGTCTCCCCATGGCTCCTCGCTTCCAGGGCTCAATGTCCATCAGCCATATCCAGTGGCAGCAGAAACTTCTCAGCATTGGGAGGGGTCTCCCTGTGGCCTCTCAAGCATCTCAGTGCAAGTCTCCACGTGGCTTCTCTGACCCCAAATGTTTGGTTCCATCAGGGTAAACCCACGTGGCTTCTCCACAGTCACCTCCAGTCTACAGGACTCAGGGTCTATGCTGCCGTGTTGTCTTGTCAGTAGACCATCTCCAAGAAACTGAGGCAAGTCTCTCTCCTCCAATTGGGAAATACTGTGAGACTTCCCAGATTTCTCAGGAAAAAGCCATGCCCACGCAGAGGTCTCATTGGCTATATCCAGGTTGACAGACTAGACTCCACCCCTACACTCCCAGTGGTGAAATCGACACATATCAGTGACTGCCACACTGTTTAAATGACCTGGACTCATGATGATATGTATAAGAAAAATGGAATGTCTGGCCTGTTCTATTTCTCTGTTCTTTGATACTGGTAAGCCCAATTTTTGTGCTTCTTATGTCATTCGCATTGCAGATTCTCCTTAAGTGAGTTGTTAACAAAATAATAAATAAATAAATAAATAAATAAATACAACCATTTCTGTTACTGTCAACTCAAAATTAAAAGTATCGCATAGAGTTTCCATGGTTCTAATCTATTCTGCTTCTATCAAGTCCTATATCTTTCTCATGTAATTGAATGGGCATATGAGTTGCTGATGTATTTATATTAGGTGAGCACTAAACCACTTTGCCAGTCAATTTCTTGAGTGGGTTAGGGAGAGAGAGGTTTACAGAGGTGCCAGTGAACAAAGAGAGTCATCACATCCAAGAAAATCCCAGAAAAATATGAAGGTTTAAAAAATAGAGAATAAGAAATGTGGAATCTTCACTGAGAAAACAGCACATTCAGTGGATGGGTATGAACAGAAAGTAGATTTGTCTAGAACAGGGGTTCTCAACCTTCCTTTAATACAGTTCCTCATGTTGTGGTGGCACTCCAACCATAAAATTATTTTCATTGCTACTTCATAACTGTAATTTTCAACTGTTATGAATCAAGCCACACCTGTGAATAGGTTATTTGACCCCCCCCATAGGGGCTATGACCCACAGGTTGAAAACCACTGCAGGTTTAACACATTAGGGTTTATCCTGCAAAAGAACAGAAAAGAGACTAACCTTACCATCAGAATGTTTGCTTTCCAGGCGCTAATTAACCAACAAAATGCAAGGCAACAAAAGCTTACAAAAAGAATCCAGGTCAGAGATGTGATATTCTGAAAGGAACAACTAAGCTTTCAAAGGTGACCCTGACTTTGGAATGTTAAGGATGTAACTCACAGCTGAACCTAATTCTGGGTCAGTTTGAAAGCTCTGTCAGACCTGTCCAAAATAAGCGGTCCTGCTGCCACTTACAATGCCAGTCGCATAGCGTCCAACTTCACTGGCACACATAAGCCTCCACCCTACGACAACCCAATGAACAACTGGTTTGTGTTGCATTGTGCCAGTAGGAAATCATCATCTGTAAGATGAAAGGAAAAGAAGAATTGGGGAGAGGGAGGAGGTAAGCCACTGGGGCATGCTCTATGAGGTACTGGTCAATCCAACGGGAAATCTTGGAGGGATTAATGATTGTGCCATGAATAGGCTCAGACTGGATATGAGTGACTGGGTTAAGCATAAACCAAAGCAAAATCATACTTGTTTTCTCTATTTCTGTCACACACTGCTTCCTAGTTCTGGCAGTAGATGGTGTGGGCTTTGAGATGCAGGACGTGGACCTCTTGTGTATGGCGCAGGAGTAATTAGGACTTGAAAGAGAGAACTTGAATGTAACCTTAACCCAGGAGGAATCTCTAGGAAATAAAATAGTGTCCATTCAATTGTCTCATCAGGAACACACAGAATCTGATACTCTTTTATAAGACAAGCCTTTTAACTTGCTTGGTCCAGTAACCAGATATAAACTGATCTGGAAAAGTCTGATTTGTACAAAGAAACTCCCTGGAACCAAGTTCAACCCCAATGGAGCAAAGAATAGGAGGTCTCTCTGAAAACCCTCCCCAAATCAGGCAGCATACTTTTCTTTTAAGGGGTACCTGACAACTTTATCTTCACATGGAGTATACATTTGTATGATATTTTTCACATATTTAAATTCATATGTATTTTATTATATCTTATCTCTATGTGCATTAAGAACTTTAAGATAGAAGAAATACTTTATATATTCTTTTATTCCATGAGAACTTAGTGAAATGACTTGCTTACAAAAACAAAACTAATAAAATCTAATGTCTGCAATGTCTCTGGCATGTGCTAGATGAGTCCAGAGCAACCATCATGATGATGGTATAGGGTTGGACACATTTTGTTATGTCATCCCTATAATCAGTATGAAATAAAGTCAATTTGATGGCATGTAGCAACATAAAATGTTTGGGCCCAGCATCTCAGGTAAGCCTTACACAATCTTAATTTGTAAGTAATTTTGGTTGCTGTTAGCTGTTGCTCTTGCATATATTCGGATTGATGGTGACAGCACAAGCACTTCATAGACTTGTTCTAAAGTTTTCAAAGCTGAAACCATTGAGAAGCTCATTGTCAGAAGCGTCTCTCAAACAACCTTGGGGTGGGTTCAAACAGCGAAGCTTTTCATTGCATATAAATGGATATTTCCAAGGCTTTGAGACATTCAGCCACATGCCTTGACAACAAGGAGAGTAAGTGGTACACGCTGTAAATGAAATAATTCATTATATTTTCATTGTATGAATAAAAACATGTATATGTAATTAATCATTGAAACCACAACGCATATGTATACATGATATCTGGAAGGCTGAAATGCTTAGGGTAGAGAAAATGAGCACTATGGTCAAAATAAATCTGACTTTTCTATACAAAAATCTGTTAGTGAAACTCAATGATAAATATTTTGTGTAGAAATATAATCCATTTTGAATTATGCCAGTCATATGTTGTAAGATAAAATTAGACATAACTGTCTGTATAAATTTAAGCAGTAGCATATCCTTTCATTGTATATAATTATCATATGCAAAAGAAAGCAACAGGTATTTTTCAATGTCAACCAGTTTCATACATAGTATTTTAGTTACTCAATTCTTTTTTTAATATATATTTTATTGGAGGCTCTTGCAACATTCAACACATTGTTTGTATTAAACATACTTGTACACATGCCGCCACATTCATCTACATTTTCTTCTTGAACCCGGCCAGCATAAGCTCCTCTTCTCCTCTTTCCTCTACTTCTTTATTTTTTTTAATTCCAACTCCCCATATTTGAATGCCCTCTCTGTTATGCTGACATCATACTAGTTGAAAAAGAACCATATTTATAGTGAATCTGTAATTTATCATTACTTTTAATGTACTAACCAACTATTCCTATACAGAAACTGTAGCCCATCGCTTAATTTAAGTAGCGTTTTGTTCAGGGTTCAGCATTGCTAAATAACACTTTAGTTCCTAATCGTCCTTTAAATGGAAGCAGTGATGGCATTTTTTGAGTCTTCTAAACTCCAACCTAAGCATTTGAATATATATTTAATTATTTGCTCCTAGAATGCTTATTGACTTTAAAAATGGCCTCTCTGTGTACAAACACTTATTGTGTGATTTATATCGATAACACATTTAAAAAAACAATCAAACAAAAACTCACTGCCATCATAT
This sequence comes from Nesogale talazaci, assembly GCA_004026705.1. Taxonomy (NCBI): domain Eukaryota; kingdom Metazoa; phylum Chordata; class Mammalia; order Afrosoricida; family Tenrecidae; genus Nesogale; species Nesogale talazaci. Next base: position 114,375 of record PVJH01000758.1, read on the forward strand.
CAGTTCCAATTCATTGCCAACCTTTCTGATGGAGTACTGCTCTTGTGGTTTTCTCCGACTAGGAAACTGTTTTTGAAATCATCTATTGGGGGTTCCTACAAATCTTACCACAATGCATCCATCCATCCACTGTTTCAAGCACATTTGCACATGTGTTGCCATCATCATTCTCAAAACATTTGCTTTCTACTTGAGCCCTTGGTACCAGCTTCTCATTTTCCCCTTCCCTCCCCACTCCCCTCTGCTTCATGAGCCCTTGATCATTTCTAGATTATTGTGTGTCATATCTTACACCGTCTGAAGTGGGTGAAGGAAGACTATAACACTTTATGGGAGTAGAAAGTCTCATTTTTCTCCAATGGAACCATTGATGGTTCCCCACCAAAGACCAATGTAGAACCCAGGACTTCTTCATTTTTTAAAAATATTTGGGTATCTTTAATAGCTTCTTTGCTTCCTGATAAGACAAGCTATTCTAGAATTCATATGGACATTTTATACCCTCAGCCTAAAACAATTGTTCTCTCTCTTTAGATATTTTATTATGTATATAAGAACATATCTTATTTTATACTAATCAATATTTGGATAATATCTTATTGAAAATAAAGCAAATGATTACTTTAATTCACAAGTACCTTTAACTAACTAATGTGCCCCAAAACCTCTATCTTAACATGATACTTAGCTCATTCTTGAATTACCTCATTATTGAAATGAGATAAAACAAGAAGCTCAGATTTTAAAAGGTTGATTTCAGATATATATTTGTAATTAACTAATAAGGAAAGTTCAATAGATTGCAATAGAGGTAATGCAGAATTATCATATTGAAAATACAATTATAAAACAGAGTAAATGAGACCAGTAACTTACTTAGACATAAGACCAATGAAAACAAAACATTCATTAAAAAAAAACCTCAATGAAAATTTAAAATGATTCTTAAAAGAGTAAAGGGATAGTGCTTTATGTGTAAGACCGTGTGTCATGCAGCTGAAATACTAATTAAAATTATGTATAATCATATGTATTTTGATAACTAAGGCAAATACGAGTAACTAAAATCAAGCATCTAATATAAACCAGAGAAATATACATTAAACTAAGTAAACCCAAAAAAATAGAAGGATGCAGAAAAAGACAGAACTAAAAAAACGAAAGAGCTATTCTGGGTGAGAATAATAAAATATACTACTGGCCAATATTTATTTTGGTTAAGATCATATTTACCAGGTTTCTTCATTATAAAGTTGCAATGTTCTCCTTTAATAAATGATTATACTTTAGAATCAAGTAATTAAATAAGTCCAAATATGGAAGTATGAGGTGTTTATGTATGTATGTGTAAGTGTACGTATGTGTCTACTATTTTTGATTATTTGTTAAGATAATTTGTTAAGATAACTTCTGGGAAGAAGGACTCTGCAGATGAGCAGGAAAGTTACTAAGAGGGAAATTCCCCACCGCTGGATTGTAGGAAGAACAACAGAAAGAAAAGTAGTCACAGATTCACTAGGTTCTGGGGGTCTGGGGAAATTTGACTTACCACAGTGAAGGATGTTCTAGGGCTTGATTTTGGACCCACCACTGTCTCAGCCAACGCTGGAATCATTTAGAGCCCACACAGGGATTTTATCTCAAAATAGTCACAGCTTGCTGTAGCCTGTGGGCAGGGATTAAACCCCTCCAAGCCTCATGGTCAGGGCTCAGGGCTTAGCTATATTGTTACATTTGTTGCCCTCACTTCTTTCTAACCCCTACAACCTCAGCAGCTTATTTGGGTTTTGCAATTATTGCTTTTGTTTATCTTTCTCTCTTCCATTTTTTCTCATGTCACTATTGACCTCCTGAGCACTTCCCCTAGAGTATGGCATTTTTGCCTGACATCCAACCAGCTGGGTGTACTCCACCCTCTTCAGGGTAGCGAGAGGCTGGCGAAAGGCTGCCCACCTTCTATCAGGGAATATTCTGTCCAAATTCTTCCAGGAAAATTTCACCCCCCTCTACTCTGTAGTGCTTGACATTTGGCTGAGACGTTCCACTCACCTTCTTAGAGGAAATCATGCATGTTTGGCTGGGGGAACGCCTATCCATTCTCTGTGGTTCCATGTGACTGAGGGATCTTCCTTTCACCTGCCATAGTGCCTCACATGGCCAAAGGCATCTCGGCCAACACTTGCCAATGTTCCATGCTGCTGAGGGAACTTCTGCCCAAACTCTGCAATGATCTATTTCACCCACCATTCGAGGTATTCTCCAACAAAGAAGGCAACCCACCACATTTCTGTGGCATTCTGCTTACAGTGGGCACCTCCCACATCCTCTGGAAAACCTGAAGTTGCCATGGGCCATGCCATCAAGGCTTCTTTTGAGATCACCCAGTAGAGCAACATCCTCATGGGTCCACAACAACCCAACAAGTGTCCCCTGAGAGAATCATCCAACTTTCCTTTCAAATAGCAGAATACGGGTTGACTAAGGAAAGAGTAAAGCCACAGGAGGATAAAGTAGTAGGCCAAATACACAGTGAAATTATCTGCAGGCAATTTGAAGAAGAATTCCTACCAGTTGCCCAGGAAAAACCAGTGTTCTTCAACTCCCTGGAAAATGACAACACAGCACAAACAGCAATCAACCAACAGCCTCAATGGAAAAAACAGGAGAAACAAAAGGCAATGGCAAAAGATGTTCTGAACCTAACAAGGGGCATAGAAGGAGCAGATATTGACTTGCCACAGAAAGAAATTTTTTAGAGTCCTGCTTGGAGTCAAAGAGGATATGAGGGAAACAATACAGAAAAAGGATGAAATGATAGAGGATATAAAGTCCATACACCAAAGGGAAATGCAAGGGTTTAGGAATGAAATCACACACACACACACACACACACACTCGCACACACACAAACAGCAGCAGACTCATGGACTTTGCCAATTGAGTGGAAGAGGCAGAGAACTGCACCAGTGACCTAGAGGATAACCAAGCAGAAAATAACAAAAATGATTAAGATCATCAGAGATGCTGAAGATAACTTAAGAACTTTGTCTGGTTCAATGAAGAGGAACAACATTAGAATTATTGGATTACCGAAGGAAGACACACACAAAAGTCAACAGCAAGGATAGTGAGAGAATTCTTGGAGGAAAACTTCCCCAGCTTAATGAATGAAAATCAGGAAACTATTCAGGAGTCTCATAGATAACCAGCTAGACTGAATCCTGAGAAGAAGTCACCAAGGAACATAATAGTTAAACTATCCAACTTTGAGAGAAAGGAGAAAATGATGAGAGCAGCTAGGGTAAAACAAGCAATCATATATTAGATTCCCAAATAAGTATATATTCAGGCCTATCAGTGGTCATTATAAAGAAGAGGAGAGAGTGGAACAACATATCCCAAGAATGGAAGCAAAATAACAGCAATCCAAGAAGCTGCCCTCTTCAACAAATGTTATTGGGGGAAAAAAATGGATATCTACTTGTAGAAAAATGAAGCAAGACCCTTACCTCACTCTATGCACTAGAATAAACTCAAGGTGGATCACAGACCTCAAAGTAAAACCCCAAACTATTAGAGCCATCAATAAGGGAATTGGGACCAACCTGAGAACTTTGGCACAGGAATTACACAGATTGACAGAAATAGGGGAGGACACAAACACAGAGGAGGCACACATAGACAAGTGGAATATACTGAAGATGAAACACCTGTGTACATTGAAATAATTCATCAACAGAGTAATAAGAGAACCCAAGAACTGGGACAATATCTTTAGCAATGACACATCAAAGAAAGACATTATTACTAAAATCTGCAATACTCTGCTAGCTTCCAAAAAGAAAAAAAGTGCCCACTGAGAGGAGGGGGAAAGATATGAACAGAAGTTTCACAAGGGCAGAAATCAAAATGGCCAATTAGCATAAGAGAAAAGGTTCCCCATCATTAAACATAAGAGAAATGCAAATTAGAACAATAAAGAGATACCACTAACATCCTCAAAGATAGCCCAATTCAACAAATCAGAAAGCAACAAGTGCTGTGGGCTCAGGTGAGAAAGGAAATCTCATCCACTGCTGAAGAGCCTGTAGGTATGTACAGCCACAATGGAAATCGATTTGGCTATAGGTAAAACAGAAAAAAATTGAGCTATCATATGACTCAGCAATCCCCATATTGGACATATACCCAGAATAGACAAGAAACAAACCATGACCAGACATCTGAGCTCCAATGTTCATTGTAGTACAGTTCACAATTGCATGGAGTGGGAAACAACCCCAAATATCCATCAATAGATGAATGGATTAACAAACTGTGGCACATATATACAATGGAGAACTATTCATCGCTAAAACGCAGTGATGAACCCATGAAGACATCGCCTCATGAAAACAACTGGAGAAAATGATGCTAAGTGAAGTAAGCTAATCACAAAAGGACAAGTATAACATGAGTCCAATGGGGTGAGTTTAAAAAAAAAAGAATTCAAGGAGGGCATAGGGGAAAAGATACTGTATACAAACATTCCTGGGGAAAGGTTCAGGTAGTATGGGAGGGGGAAGACTAAATTTAGGGGTACCTGTGGTAGCCAACTAAAAAGGAGGGGTGAACAAGAAGAAAAATTAGATAAATGGGTAACAGGGGGATAGGGCACTAACCTGCCAAATGGGAGGATATTGTTATATCTGCATAGTAAAAAGAGGGACCAGATATCAACCCAGTGCTCCAAGATATGAATGCAACATATCAGCATAAAGGAAGGAACCAGTAGAGATGTCTGAGGGGCCCGACCTAATCCCAACTACATGGACAGCAGCCACTTCCCTCAGAAGAATTCACTTCAGAGCAGAGAACTGATCAGAGCCCCTGGGAGCAAATAAAGGAGAAGGAAGAGAGAGTGGAACACATCCTGACCCACCAAGCCATAAGGACAGAGAGGACCTTATGGCAGGCCCTGCTAGGAGATACGACATCCCTCAATGACCCATAGGCCTACAGAGGACAACAATGGAGACACAGTGTGGGAAATGCGCCTGATCTGACCCCACCACACTGAGGCAAAACACTAAGGGTATGTCACAGAATAACAAGGGGAGCAAAGCAAGGATGTCCTGCGGGAGTACCAAAAACAGACTTTGGGGTCTGGGTGTGGCACCCCATCCAAGTTGATCAACCATAAATCACTCCAAAGTGTCAACAAACAGACCTTGAACTGTTCACAGGCTTTTCTCTTCTTTCTTGTCATTATTTTGTTGTGTTGTGGTGTCTTCTTTTGTTGCTTTGTTTTCCTCTGTCTTGTTTTTGCGTGCATATTATTATCTCTGCAGATCTATCTAGATAAAACAAACTGAATAAGCAATCTGGATGAGAAATAGCAGGATCAAGATGGTTTCAGGGGCTCATGGGAGAGGGGAAGATGGAGAAGAGGAAGTGATATTAGCCAACACAGGGATAAGGCAACAAGAACCAATCCAAAATCACTAGCAAGGGGGATTTAAGAGGCCTGGTCAAAAGCAATGTAGCAGAGAAAATTTACTGAAACTCAAATGAAGGATGAGCGTGATAGTGGGAGAAGAGGAAAATAAAAGGAACTAGAGTAAAGAAGTAGAATACCTCTATATTTATAGAGGTATGAATATAGGCATGTACATATGTAAATGTACTTCTATGTGATGATATATTTAGTATTAAAGTAGCAGATGGACTTCAGCCCTCCACGCAAGTGGTCCATCAATGCAAGAACACTTTGTTTTCTTAATCTGGCATCCATGATACTCACCTTCCCAACAGGACTGCTGAAGACAAACGGGTGCTTAAGCAAGTGTTGTGAAGAAAGCTGATGTTGCCCGACTATCAAAAGATATAGTGTCTGGGGTCTTAAGGGTTTGAAGGTAAAAAAGTGTCCATCTAGCTGAGAAGCAACAAAGCCCACATGGACGAAATACACCAGCCTGTGTGATCATGTGGTGCTGAAGGGATCAGATATTAAACATCAAAAAACAATAAATTATATCATGGTTAAAAGAGAGGGCATGCAGATTGGGACCCTGAATCCCGTCTGTATGCAATTGGACATCCTGCTACAGAAGGTTTGTGTGGAAGAGACCAGCCAGTCAGGGTGAAATGTAACAAAAATGAAACATACAACTTTCTTCTAGTTCTTTAATGCTTCCTCCTCTCCACCCCCACCCCCACCCCCACTATCATGATCTCAATTCTAACTTACAAAGCCAGGTAGACCAGAGGATGTGAACTGGTACAGATAGGAACCAGAAACACAGGGAATACAGAAGAGCTGACTCCTTCAGGATTAGTGGTGAAAGTTGAGGTACCTAGAGGGTGAAAGGAAGATGGGGTAAAAGGGGAAACTGATTACAAGGATCTACATAAGACCTCCACACTTGTGGACAGACCAGATATCAGGCTTCAAAGAACAATAAATCATATCATTGTGGAATGAGAGGGGAAAGTGAGTGTAGGGAGATGTCCAAAAGTGAAAGATATCACAAAATAGCAATTTATAAATTATCAAGGTTTCATGTGGGATTGGGGAGTGAGGAGGAAGGGAAAATCTTAGAAGATGATACTAAGGGCTCAAGTAGAAAGAAAATGTTTTGAGAATGATGAGGGCAACAACTGTTCAAATGTGGTTGACACAATGGATGGATGTATGGATTATGATATGAGCTGTATAAGCCTCTGATAAGATGATTTTTAAAAAGTAATGAAGGAAAATCAATAATAAATGAATAATAAAATGAGAAAATAAAGATGATTTGTTTTCTCCCTCATATATTTATTTATTTTTATATCTGTTTGAATCTTTAGATATACATGTATTTGATATTTTGAAAACTTTCATTTTCCTAGATTTTTATCTTATACAATTCTAAATTCAGATTATTAATTGATGTATGCAGCTCTTTATTCTTTTTGAGACATGCTCCATCATCAGATGAACATCTTGAAGCTTTTACTCACATCATTAGGTTCAACTTGTCTGTCAGTGTGGCTTACTGTGGTGGCTTGTGTATTTTTGTAAAGGGAGACTATCCCACCAGAATTTAGAGAACATCACAAGGACAGATTTGACTCATTTAACACTAATGGCAGAAATCTTTATGAGCTGTGACATGACAGCAAGAACATAAAATATGAAGAACAGGACATTTAAAAAGCAGAAAACAAAGAAAAGATTAAATTTTAGAAGAGATTCTAGAAATTTGTTCTTGATCACAATGCAACTAAAGCAAATGGAATAAATGATGAAGCTAGATAACTGAACAGAGAAATTTAAAGGGCAGTTCAAGAAGACAAAGGAAAGCATTACAATGAAAGGCACAAACCTGAAGTTAGAAAGCTATAAAGAAAGAATGTACTCAGCATGTCTTAAGCTGAAAGAAGTGAAAGCAAAAATATCAAGGTCAGAATACTGAAGATTCTATAGCCAAAACAGTGCAATATTGAAAGATTCTATGGGCAACATATTGACCAATGGAGAAAGCATTAAAAATTAGTGAAAACAGGGCTGAGGCCCGGTGGCCTAAGTTGTTGAGTGCGAGACTGCGCCTGCAGGCTTGGTGATTCAAACCCAGTGGCAGCTCTCAGGAGCAGTGCTGGGTAGCTCCCACGACCACCACAGGGCAGTGATGCTCCCCCCAAAAAAATGAGTGGAAAGAATACACAACATAGAACTTCTTGGCATTCAATCATTTTAAGAGATAGCATATGATCCAAAACTAATGCTATTGAAGGAAGAAGACAAAGCTGCTCTGAAGCATTAAAAAAAACTACTATTCCAGGTATTGACAAAGTCCTCCTTACTGGATCAATAGATACCATTATAATAAATTGGTAAAAGATTCAAATTGTCAAGGATTTTGTTTTGCTTGGATCCAGAATCAATGCGCATTGATGCAGCCATTTAGAGACAAAATTACACACTGCATTGGGTAAATCTGCTGCAAAGACTTCTTTAAATTGTCGAAAAGCAAGGATGTTACTTTGCGAAGTGAGGTATGCCTGACTCAAAGCAAGGTGGTTTCAAGCATAACTTTTCATATGCATATGAAAGTTGGATTGAATCAGGAAGACTGAAGAAGAATTGAAGCTTTGATTTATGGTGCTGGTGAGAAATATGCAAAGTGCCATGGCCTGTTAAAAGAACACATATTTGGTGCTGAGCCCTGGTGGCGTAGTGGTTGTTCGTGGGACTGCAGCCCACTGGGTTAGAGGTTCAATTCCAGCTCCACAGAAGCAAAGGTTAGGCCTCCTACTCCCACCACCAGAGGGCAGTGATGACCCCCTAAAAAAACACACAACCTAAAGGAAAGAACACATCTGTCTTGGAAGAAGTACAACCAGAATGCTTCTTAGAAGCAAGTATGGTGAGATTTGTCTCATGCAGTTTAGACCTCAGGAGAGACTAGTCCTTTAAAAAGGACATGCTTGGTGAATCAGATGGACAGAAAAAAAGAGGAGGGCCAATGACAAGGTGGAGTTGACTCAGTGATTGAGCGTTAGGGCTCACACATGCCAACAGTTTTGAGGATGGCATCGGACCACGGAGCAGTGTTTCATCCTGTTTCAGAGAGCGTCACTACAAGTTGGCATGGATTCAATGGCACTGAACAATAACAACAACAACAATTTTAATATTCTTATTTGAACACTGTATTGGTACCCTATTATATCACATTATATTTCAATTTGCTATACTTATCAATATGCACACTAAAGTCTCTGTATTCATATACTAAGTATTTTGAGACCAAATTATTTTCTACTCTCTTTTTTTACTCAATTTTTTCATCATCCATACAAACATTGTATATCAAGCACATATGTGCATTTGTTGCCCTCATTATTCTCAAAACATTTGCTTTCTACTTAAGACCTTGGTATCAGCTCACTTCTTCCCCTCTCTCCTCTCTTTCCAATCCCTCATGAACCCTTGATAATTTAGAAATTATTATTTTTAATATCCTTTTAAAATTTTAATTATGTTATATTATAATTGTATTATAGCATAATGATATATATTGTAATATTTATTTTTATATAAATAATTTTATTGGGGGCTCATACAACTCCCATCACAATCAATACATACTTCAATTTTATGCATACCACATTTGCACACCTGTTGCCATCATCACCCCTAAAACATCCTCCCTCCCCTTAGGCCCTCAGTACCAGTTCCCCATATTTCCCCTCCCTCTCCACTTCCCCTCCCCCATGAACTCTTAATAATTTAAAATTTATTACTTTTTCATATTGTACTCTGTCCGATGTGTTGTTTCACCCACTTCCCCTCTGTCAGTACTTCAGAGAGGTCATATACAGATCCCTGCAATTGGTTCCCCACTTCCACTCTACCCTCCCTCTACCCTCCTGGTATCACTACTCCCATCACTGGTCCCGAAGGAATCATCTATCCTGAATTCCCCATGTTTCCGGCTCTAGTGTATCCCCTGGTCTAGCTGAATTGCGTGTTCACCTGCTTGATATGATTGCTGACTCCAAATAGGTGCAAAAGCAAATGAGGTGAAGAAAGCTGATAGTGCCTGGCTATCAAAATATACAGCATCTGGAGTCTTAGAGGCTTGAAAGTAAAAAAAGTGGCCTTCTAGCTCAGAAGCAACAACACCCACTTGAAGAAACACAGCAGCCTCTGTTACCAGGGGTTGCCAAAGGGATCTGGTTCCAGGCATCAAAGAACTAAAAATTGTATGATTATAAATGAGGGGTAGTACTGATTGGGGATCCAAATTCCATCAATAGGTGAAGCAACATAACCTTGCAGGGGTTGCATGGAGGAGAGGAGCCAGTCAAGGTACATTGTGGCAACAATGAGGAATGCAACTTTCCTCTAGTTCTCAAATGCTTCCTTCTACTCACTATCATGATTCCAATTCTACCTTACAAATCTACTCTTTTGTTGTTGTTGAAATTATATATTTTCATTTGAATTAAGCAAACAACAACCAAATACCGAAGGTTGAAAAGACACAAATATTTTAGCAAGTTGATAAAGCATTGAAAGCACACACTTACCTATGCCAAGTAATTTGAAAGACAATTATCACTTGTCTGGAAGAGTACCCATTCAAAAGAAATGTGACCTGACAATATGGAAATTTTCAAAAATACTACTAATAACACATGCTAGTAAAATTTTGAGACAGATTATTCAAGATCATTTTCAGTAATACATGAACAGAGACCTAGTAGATTTTAGCTAGAGTCAGAAGAAGGCACAAAACAAGGATATCATTGTCGATGGCAAATAGATATTTTCTAAAAGTAGTGAGTAGAAGAAGCATGTTTATATTTGCTTTATTGACTATGCTATTGCCTTAGATGTATGTGAAAATTAGACTTTGAATAAGGAAGGCCCCCCAAACCTATCCTTTTATGTTGCTGACAATGAATGTTGATAGTTTCATGGACTATCAAATGAGCAAGCTCTTTTCTTTCTTGAAAGAAGAAGAAAGAGTATTCAACCAGAATACTCCTTGGAATAAAACATGATCATGTGACGTCTCATCGAATTAGAACATGTTATCAGAAGTGACCAGTGCCCTGAAAAGGACATTTTAATTAGTAGTGTAGAAGGGTAGTCACAAACAAGACCTCCAAAGGAATCTATTAACACTGTGACTCTACCCTGGATTCAAATATAACAATTATGAGAATGGTGAGAACCAGGCAATGTCTGTTTCTGTTCCAAATTTCCTGGTATGCACAAGTAAGAACTTACAGTGTCTTTTCACTGTTCTGAAGCATTTTAAAGTGAATCACACCAATTCTTGAAGCCTTGTTTTTGGCGAATGCATTCAATGCAATTAGAACTTCTTCCTTCAGTACACTGGTTCTTGTATATACATAACCTTCTGAAGAGGTGAACAATCAACAAGTTCATTTTGGTACAGAGATTCTGTGTTCTTTCCATCTTCTCTTGATGCTTACAGCATCATTTAATATTTGGCACATAAAATCTATTGAAATTGTAATTTGAGGCTGAATTTCAGAAATGATGAGTGCGTTCTTCCCTTTGGGTGCCTGCTTCTAGGTCCGTCATTTAGTTTGACTTTTTTCTTCTCAGGTTTCCCTTTCAACATTTCTATTTTGCTTTTTGGCTTTATCCTTCTTTCCTTTTGCTTTAGCTATTCTATGGTTGACAGCAAGTTTTAGAATGTCGTCTGACATCCATTTTGATCTTGTCTTTCTTTCTGGTCTTTGTAATGACCTTTTGATTTCTTCATGAATGATGAATATCTTTTACCAACTCACCGGGTCTTGTATCATTTGTGTTCAATACATCAAATCTGTTCTTCATATGCTCTTGAAATTCAGGTAGAATACTCTCAGATTCCGATTTTGGCTCCTGTGGACTTGTTTTAGTTTCCCTGAACTTACATACGAGCAATTAATAGTCTCTGCCAGATGATGTACATCCTGTCCCACCGAGCCTTGAGGATAATATTCCCACTCAGAACAGCCAATACACAGAGGGAACCATATGGTCAACCCCACTATGAATTAAGGCATCCCTCACTGACACAAGGCCCTACGGAGACAACAATGGAAAAACCGGGTCGGGATCATAACCTGTTTGACCCAACCATACCATGGCAAAACACTAAGGGTGTGCAACAGAGCATAGAGTTTCTGAGGGAGTGTCAAGGGTATACTTTGTGGTCTGGGTGTGGCACCCTATTGGACTGAACCGGAGGACACTCCTGGAGGTCAATGAATAGACCTTCACACACACACACACACACACACACACACACACATATATATACATATATATACATCATGTTTTTTTTGTTATTGATATCATTGTTTTATTTTCTTAGGTTGATTCATCTTAGGATGCCTGCTCTTTTATTTTCAAGCACATATTATCTGTGCAGGTCTATCTAGATAAGATAGGCTGGATGAACAGTCAGGAGGAGAAAAGAATGAGACTGATGGTTTGGAGGGGGCATGGAAGATGGGGAGAAGGGGGAAAGGAGGTCGTGATGACCAACCCAAAGATAAGGGAACAACAAAAGATTCAAAATCAGTGACAAGGTGGATGTGAGAGGCCTGACAGGAATTGAGCAAGAGCAATGCAATGCAGAGAAAATATTGAAACCACAATGGAGGCTGAGCATGATAGTGGACAAGAGGAAAGGAAAAAGGAAATAGAGAAATGAACTGGGGCGTAAAAGGCATTTATAGAGGTCTAACTACAGGCATGGACATAGGTGAATATATTTCTATATCATGATGAGGCATTAGATACCTGTGCATACACTTATAGGGTCAGTTTCAAAATAGTAGATGGGCATTGGCCTTCCACTCAGATACTGCCTCAATGCAAGAACACTTTGTTCTATTAAATTGGCATTCCACGTTGGTCATCTTCCCTACACTGTCACTGAAGACAAATGTGTGCATAAGCAAAAGTGGTGAAGAAAGCTGATGGAGCCTGGCTATCAAAAGATGTAGTATCTGGGGTCTTAAAGACTTCAAAGTAAACAAGAGACTATCTACCTCAGAAGCAACAAAGCCCACATGGAAGAAGCACACCAGCCTATGGGTCAAAGGGATCATGTATCAGGCATCAAAGAATTACAATTATATCATTATAAATGAGGGGGATACAGATTGGAGACCCAAAGTCCACCAATAGGTTAAGTGACAACCCCTTACAGAGGGTTTATACAGAAGACGAGCCAGTCAAGGTACAGTGTAGCAACAATGAAATATACAATTTTCCTCTAGTTCTGAAATGTTTCTTCCCACCAAATATCACAATCCCAGTTCTACCTTACAAATCTACCAAGACCAGGGGATGTATGCTGGAGCTGGAAACAGATAACTCAGGACAGATGATCCTCTTAGGACCAAGGGTGAAAGTGGCGATGCTAAGAGGTTGGAGGGAAAGTGGAGTATAAAGAGGGAACCTATTGTATGGATCTACATATGACTTCCTCTCTGGGGTACGGACAACAGGGTAGTGAGTGAAGGGACACATCGGACAGTGTGCGATGACAAAATTATGACAATTTGTAAATTGTTAAGGGTTCATGGGAGGGGACAGCGGAGGGAGGGGAAATATAGGAACTGGTACCTGGAGCCTAGGTAGAAGGAGGATATTTTGAGAATGATAATGACAATAAAGGTGCAAATGTGATCTGCATACAATTGGCATATGTATTGATTGTGATAGTAGTTGTATGAGCCCCCAATTAATGATAATAAAAAGCTTATTGTGAGGGCTCAAGTAAAAATATTTTGGAAGTGATGGCAACACACGTACAAATATGATTTATACAATTGATGTATATATCTAAAAACGTAATTTACAACAATACTTACATTAGTGCTTGCATTATCTAACCAAGTGACAAGATCAATGGTGGCATAAGAATTTTTTAAGAAATAATTCTGCCAAAACATAGAAAAGAGTGAGAGAAGAAGAAACAAACAAAAATAAAGTAAGACAGATACAGATAAAAAATTAGTTTTGGTATTCATTTGGGTTTTAATGTTTTGGTTAATTGTTTTTACAGGCTAACATTCCAAATTTGAATGAAAGCACATAAAAATAAAAATGATAGAATATTTCAAATCATTTTTGAGGTAATTGTAATCTCTCAAACAAAACAAGATAAGAAAAGAACAAGTAAAGGAAACTATAGGCCAACTTCTTTCATGGATGCATTTCTGAATGGGATCTTAGTGACAAAGAATTCACAGTGCTTATAAAATGAAATGCACCATAAAATGTTGAGTTTATCCATAATGTTGACAAGGGGTAGGGGAGAGCAGAGCAGAAACCTAAAGTCCATCCCTGTGGACATCCCTCCACAGAGGAGTGACAGGAAAGGAATGGGTCAATCAGGGCACAGTAGGGCACCAATGAAACACAAAATATTCCTCTGGTTCCTGAAGGCTTCCTCATCAAACACGATCATGACTCTATTGCTGCCTCTCACTTTGGACTAGACAGGAGCATATAAGAGTTCATGACATACAGAATCTAGCATAGGAATGGGAATAGCAACATCAGAAGAATAGGGGAAATGTGGGAACAGGAGGGGAGGAATGGGGGACTTATCATAGTGATGGACACTCAACTACCACTCCCTACCCTCTAGGATAATGAACAATCAAAATCAGGGAGGAAGTGAGACAGTGGTTGGTGTAAGATATGAAAATAATAATAACTTATAAGTTATCAAGGGGTCATTAGGGTGGAGGGAATGAGGGGGGGGGAAGGAACAGATCCAAGGACTTAATAGAGAGTAAATGTCTAGAAAGGAATAATGGCAATATCAGTACAAATATGCTTCATATAATTGATATATAAGGATTGCTATGTGAGTTATAACAGCCCCCAATAAAATGATCTTTTAATAAAAGATAGGGTCTATCTCATAAATGCAAGAATTATTCAGTATTAGATTACATGTTAACACAATGAGCAACTCACTTCTTAAATTAGAATAGCCAAACAATAATTTTCCTAAAAACAGAAGAATATTCAATAATATTTTTCTATCATTTGTGGTTAAAAAACCAAAACTTTACAGACTAAGAATGTATTAGTCCAGGTAGACAAGAGGAACAAATTTCATAGACATGCATATGGATATAAGGAAAGGGATTATATACAAAAGAATGGAACACTGAGAAAGCATCCCAACCCAGTTCAGATCAAAGTCATGAGTCCGATATTAGTCCATATACCCGATACCAGTCGACAATATCTCCTTCTGATTCACGAAGTCACAAGTCAGTGGTTGCAGAATCTTGGTGCTGGCAGAGGTCTCATCATGGCTCCTCGCTGCCAGGACTCAAGGTTCATCAACAGCATGGCCTCTCCAGCTTCAGAGGTCTGGCTCCATCAGGGCAAAGCTGTGTGGCTTCTCTAGCTCCTCAGTCACTGCCATCTTGTCTTGTCAGTGATTCATCAGCTCTGAGAACTAACTACCAACAACCAGGGAGATAGCTACTCCTATTCATGAGGGAAATATCGTGAGATTTCCCAGGCATTTCAGGAGAAAGTCATGCCCACACAGAGGCCTCATTGGCTACTCAATGGCTATCTCCAAATTAACCCCTACATTTCAATCATAAAATTAACATCAGCACATGACCTCCACAAAGAACCTTCCCAAATATGATAAAGTTCATAGAAGTCTAATACAAATGTAATATTTACAAATGAAACTTCATATTTATTTCTGTTAAATTCTCAATTAAGAACAGGACGGCCACTATCAGGACTGTAGATAAACATTGTGTGCTGTTGTTTTTAGAGCTTCTAAGTTTATAGGGTTTTAATTGGCTAATTTTTAAAAAATATAATTTACCCCGTTCCTCCTACTTTGTTTAGGAGGCTGGTCTGAGACCTTTACAGAAACAAAGCAATATACATGCTTTCATGATAGATGAGAAGAGACAGGGCTAGAGGCTCCTTGCCTTGATATACATGGATTCAACCATTGAACTCCACTGCTATTTGGCTTTGAATAGAATTCACTATTTACATCCTAAAGAGAAGGGGCTAAAGTTTTGGCAAAAAACATAACAAACAAAAAATATCATTATTTATGAAGATCATTATAGGAAATGAATTTAAAAATACAAAACTGAAGATAATATGCATTGCATAATATTTGGGAGTACTGATTCTTTTGCTTGCTAGAGGCATAATCTTGTCATTATCTTTTATTTAACACATATTCATCTCATATCAATTTTAAAGGGAAATCTGAATGCAAAGAACTGTAGCTAATGCTGATGCTTCTAAGAAATTTGGGATATTTTCAAACCTGGAAAAATATTACCATTCATTTCTTATATGCACTATAATGTAGGAAAAAGCCTTAATATTTTTCCTACACATCAATGTATCATATTCTGAGATATGAAATTGTTAAACTATCCTCTGATATAAATTGAGATTAAAATCAAACCCAATGAATAAAATGACAATTTGTGGAACGATTGCTTGATTAAGAGCTTTGGGACATGGATGTTGGGAGAAGACTTGGTATTATGAAAAAAGTTTAAATGAATAAAAATCTATATTGTTGAGCCAGATTTCTCACAAAGCCATGGAATTTGATACACCATACTTTTCAAACCACAGATGATGTATTGAATGTTATAATAGCTCTAAGAGTCCCCAATAAAATTATTCTTTAAAAAATGTGATAGCTCTTCAAAAAAAAGATAGTTTGCCAAAAGAAAAAAAAGATACACCTTAACAGAAGACACACCCAGTTTTTAGAGCAAACAAGAAAAATATTCTGCATCAAATAGTACCAGTATACTAAAGTATCCTTACACCATTAGACTATAAAACACACTCTTGTTTTTCTCCCACTTTGGAGGGAAAAAAGTTTTTATTATTGTCCAAAAAATATGGCATAGCATCACCAGTGAAGGCAAAGTGAACAAGGGTTCTGCTCTCGGGACGATGACATGCTGCAGTGCAAAATGGTTAACAATATTTGGGATGGGTGGCAAAACGTTTCTTTGTTAGTACTAATTACAGTCTCATAATATTCACTCATAAGGTTTTAACTACAGAACAGGGTCCGATTTTGAGGAGACAATATTTACACAAACAGTAATACATTAGGAAATAAAATGCTGCTTGAAAAGTTTTGCAACGAAATCTTAGAAATCTTCATTAAAGAGTTGTTTATTTTAAAGTAGTTATATATATATATATATATATATATATATACATATATCCCCTTCACCTTCACCTAGGTTTATATACTTTTAAAGACAGTTTCTATCTCTAACCTTTCCCTAAAGAATTATGCATGTTCTTCCTTTTATACTACAAAAAAATTGGCAATTTTCTACCCTCAATTTTCTACTCCAATATTATATGAGTTTTAGGATTAAAACATGTCTGACAGGGTAAGATCAGGATTGCTGGGTGAACAAGATACGGTTTCACAATTAAATTATCCTAAGACAGCCCTTGCAACACTAGAAGAATAAGTAAGAAGTTGCATATCAATGTTAAAAATTTCTTTGGGGCAATTTTCCTTGCTTTTTCCTCACCTAAAAAATTCTCTTTTTTTTAAAAAAAATCTTCCCAATCATCCCCTCTGATCATCCTGTGTCCTTGATAAATTCATCAAGGTTCCTCCTTTTGACCAGCACTTGTTTGTCAGTTTGCAATTCTGTGGGGGCTTGTGTGTTACTGTGATGCTGGAAACTCTGGCAATGGCATTTCAAATACCATCCAGGTCACCCCAAAGAGATAGACTTCAGGAGAAGTCTAAGGCTCCAGGCTAAGAATAAACCATGAAGGAGGGCTTGACTATCACTTCAAAGGTAGTAACTGCTGAAATCCCAGAGCATAGTTTTGAAAGTTTTTCAGACACTGAAGTTCTAATGAATGAAAAGAGAGCATTGTAGGAGATGGTGTTAGAGGATGAGCTGAGAGAAAAGAACACCAGAAAGGTGTTTACTTGTGTTCTATTGACTATGCAAATTCACTGGACTATATGTATCACAGTAAAATAAATAACCTTGAGAAGAATAGGAATCCCAGAAGACTTCATTGTGCTCATGCAGAACATATGTGGATAAAGAGACAATTGCACAAACCCAACAAGGGAGTACTGCATTGTTTCAAATCAAGAAAGGTACATCAGGGCTGTACCTCTTCACTATACTGTTCAATCTGTATGCAGAGAAAAAACTTGGGAGTAGCTGCAACATAAGAAGAATGTGGCGCCAGGTTTAGAGGAAAGCTTATTAATAATTGTGATATGCAAATGGCACAACTTTGTTTTCTCAAAGCGAGGGGGACTTGAAATACTTGCTGATGAAGATCAAGGATTGCAGCCTCGGTATGATGTGTCTCAAGGTGTTCGTTGCAGTGAAGAGTCAAATCTTCACAACTGGACTGATCGATAGCATCATGATATAGGGAGGGACGTTTGAAGGTGTCGAGAATTGTATCTTGTTTGAATCCGCGGTCATTGCTCACAGAAACAGCAGTGAGCCCAAAAGAGCAGCTGCATTAGGGAAATCCACTGCACAAGGCCTCTTCAGAGTTTGAAGATACTTTGAGGGTTCTTGTGCACTTGTGACGAGCCATTGGATTTTTAATGGACTTATATGCATGTGAACGTTGGCATTGAATTAAAAAGACTAAAGAAGGATTCTTGCACTTCAACACTGGTGCTTGTGAATATTAAAGATACTATGGACTGGTACATGTACAAACTGATCTGTCTGGGAAGAAATATGACCAGCATGCTCCTTGGAGCAAGTATGGTGAGACTTCATCTTACATACTTGGGGCATGTTGTTAGGAGAGAGCAGTTCCTGGAGAAGAACATCAGGCTTGGTAAAGCAGAGGTGTGTGGAGATAGAGGAAGTCCCTCAGAATTGGATTGACACCATAGCCGCAGCTATCTTCATGCATAATTGTGAGAATTGTGCAGGGCAGGCACTGTTGTGCACAATAAGGTTTCTGTGCATCAGAACTGACTAGAGGTTACCTAACAAAACAATCCCTTAGGAATCCTAAAGAAAAATGTCACTGTACCCTTTAGAGTTTATCTATCTATCTTAAATGTAGCTAGCTCAATAAGTTCCTCTGGGTAGCTAGGAAAACATTGTAGTTCCTGTTGAAAGCTATAACATCAATTGTCATTCATAAAGATCTCTACATTCAACAAAATGAACACTATGCTATGCCTTCCTCTCAATCCATTGCTGTGGTTTAGCCTTTTGTTTTAGTCACAGTGTGAAATATATTTCTTTGAGAGTTATGATGGTTAAAATTATGTGTCAGTTTGAGTAAGGCATGGTTCTTAGTGGTTAGGAATTTATAATATAATCTCTCATGATGAAATTTCATACAATGTAATCATTTCCATGATGAGATCTATTATGAGGTGCTAATCCATTGGAAGGTAATTTACTCAGGAATGTTGCCTGCTCCCAATATAGGTGGATGCTCTCTGGGTTGTACATCTGTCTTGTCATGTGACTTCTAGTTCTTCGGACATGTGGCAGTGATCTGCGCTGTTGCCTACTGATCCCGGGAGTTAGCAGCAGCTTTCTGCCTTATCCAAAAAATACTTTCATTTGCTCTACTGTTCATAGTCTGCCATTTGAACTGTTGATCTTTTATTTATCAGCCTTTGTAGTTATGTGAGTCAGTGGAAGACTCCATGTTGATATCTGACCTGTGGATTTGAAATGTACCTGTTTTATAAGGGCAAGACCCTTTACTTCTGATAAATCTCTGTTTATACACCTTTAGGAGGCCTGGTGCTATAGTGGCTAAACTCTTGGGTGTAATCTGAATGGTGACAAGTTCAAAACTGCCAACATATGAGAGAGAGAGAGAGAGAGAGAGAGAGAGAGAGAGAGAGAACGCTCTGAGGGAGAAAGACTCCCAGCAGTGTTCTATTTCTCTACATAGTCACAATCTCAGAAGTCCAAGTCATGTCACTATGAATCACCATTGACCAGATGGCAAAGGGTTGGGTTATATATGCTTGTCACAGTCACATACTCTGGTGCCAATTTGATTGAGAGTGTAGGGGTGGAGTATAGCCTATTAATCTGGAGTTAGCCAATGAGACCTCTGTGTGAACATGACTTTCTCTGAGAATTCTGGGAAATCTTGTGATATTTCCCCCATGGAGATGAGAGGCTAGAAAGTCTGTTCCTTGTAGACAAACCACTGACAAGATGAGATGACAGCATGCTGATTCATCCTGATTCCTGGAGACTGGAAGAGCCGGAGGAAAAGCCACATGGCCTTACTCTAATAGAATCAAATCTCTGGGACTGGAGAAGCTACATGGAGTCTCCTGCCTGTGCTGACATACTTGGGAGGCCACGGGAGACCCTTGCCAGAGATGAGATGCTTCTACTGTGAATGGATTCTGCTGATAGGCCCTGAGCCCTGGAAATGAGGCACCATGGGGAGACACCTGCCAGCTCCATGATGCTTCTACCACCACTGGATACACAAGACTCTACATCCACTGGCCTGTGATTGTTCTGGTATCATTGTATGTGCTTCATGAGTTGGAGGGAGACTTTATAGATTGGTATCAGACATATGGGCTAACTTCAGACTAATGACCTTGGACTGGACTGGGTTGGGATGATTTTGCAATGTTCTATTCCTCTTGTACATAAACCTTTCCCTTATATTCATATCTGTGTTTATGAATTTGTATCTCTGGTCTTCCCGGACTAAAACAATGCTTAAATAAGTGTCACTAGTTTTATTCTTTATAGCAGCAATTCTCAATCAGTGGGTCATGATCCCTTTGGAGTAGAACAACCCTTTTACATGAGTCACCCAAGTCATAACAATCATAAGAGTAGCAAAATGAAGTAGCAGTTATGAAGTAGCCACCAAAATAATTTTATGGTTGGAGGTCACCACAACATGAGGAATTATATTAAAGGATCACAGCATTGGGAAGGTTGAGAACCTCTATTTTAGAGAAACATTTCCAAAATAATTATAGATTGTGAACTGAAATTTTAGAACTGAATTTAGGAGTGTTTCTAGAAACACTCCCTCGTGATTCATTGCCTGACTGCATTTCATCTTCCATATTGAACGCACAGCTTGCTCACCTTACTCTGCCCTAGCCATCTGACACCAATGGATGCCAGCGAACCCTGCCAGAAATACTTCACCTCAGATCTGAGATTGGTGGAAATACATACAAATTGCATTTGCAATGTTTTACCCTAACAGCCTGTGACAGCTGAGGATTAGTGTGGCAACCTGGTAAACACATGTGGGATTAATTGAAGGTCAGAGAGATAAGTGGCTCTGTCATCCTTGACTTTCTTGTCCTCTGATGGTCAGACCGGTGTGTGGATTCCTTAACCAATTTTCTGTCTCAGCTGGTAAGGCTCACTTGCTGTCAGCCATTCCTGGGGAGAAGCCACATGGACTTACCCCAATGCAGTCCTGGGTGCTGGAAGCAGCTGTGTGGAGACCCCTGTCAGGGCTAAGATGCTTACACACTCGTTGATCTGCCTTCCTCCTGCAGTCAGTGTCATTGCATGTGTTTTGCGGGTTTGAGGAGGCCTTTGTAGATCAGTGTCAGACATATGGACTAAGGTCCGACTTATGGGCTTGGACTAGATGGGGTTGGGATGCTTTTTTAATGTCTATTTACTCATTATATAAAAACTCTCTCTTATACATGCATTTCTGTTGATTTATTTCTCTAGTCTACCCTGATTAGAGAACACACAGAACAATAATAGTTTATGGAAAAATGACTATTTTTAATTATTTCTTACTTTTGAGTCTCAACATGCCAGTATAAAACTAATATTTCTTTGTATTGTATTAGAATGTTTGATTTAAAAAAAACTGCTGTTATCTCCTTTTATGGAGACATAAACGATGAATTTCAATAAGTAAAGAAAAAAAACTACTAATATTTTCCACCATCATATATGATGAACATAGTATGAACATCAACTTTTAAAATTAAACAAAGCAAATGTAATTTCATAAACTCAAGCTAATACCTATTTGATAAACTATCAATATTTATTCTTAGTTGAAAATATATACATTTTGCTAATGAATCAATTCAACTAAACCCACTGGCATCGATTTGATTCCAACTCATGTTAGCCCGAGAGGAAGGGGTAGAAGTAGCCCTCTGAGCTTGCAAATTGGTAACTATATACAAGATTGAAAGTCTCATTTTTCTCCTTGGCAGCAGCTAGTTCTTTATACTGTTGATCTTCCGGCTAACAGCTGCTGTGTAACCGACTGCCTGTTAGTTATGGATAAGTGACTAAATTTAGATCGAAGGGGTAAAAAGGTAAAAAAAATGGATAAAAAATACTGATGACAATATAGCAGAGTTTTCACTATCAGGGTAGCAAACTCAAATTAAAAATAAATAGAAAATTTGCCAAATCATTTTGGAATATAGATTTATGTCTAATAATGATAATGGTATGGACACACCACCATTTAGCCTTACTTCTAATGCAAGAGCCCAACCGTACTAAAATATCTTAATTCTAAGAATGCAGCATACTGTAATAAGCCAATGAAATATCTGAAAAATCCTCAAATTATTGATAAATGTGTGATTGTCAATGAAAATAAGATTGCATCTTATAAAATTTTTTATTGATTCTCAGAAACCAAAAATGCCTTAATCAACAGAAGATCTCATGATACCTACTGTCATTAACATGTCAGAAACACTTCATTGGAAAAGGTATGTGGATGAAGGTTGAACTCCTCCTCTACACTCTCATAAAAGTTCAAGTTGCTGTAAAATCTAACTACCATGCTTATGTAACACATCAACATATGATATAGCTTTATGAAAAGCCTCATGAGCAAACTATATTTTGATAATTGAGGAAAATACTAAATAGTTTGTTTACAATCTATTGATAAAGTCAAGAAACTTTAAAAATACTCCAAAACCAAACACATAAATGAAAAATATTGGTAACTGTGATATCACTCTACTGGCATATGTCATCCCTCATCAATTTCAACTCATGATCTGACATGACTGCTAGACTTCTAGCCCTTATGTATGTATATTTTCAAGTCTTGAAAGAAGAGACAAATAAGAGGGAAAGAAACAGAAAGGACAAGCTCTTTTTAATCACTAGCCTTCCTGGAAGTCACATTATATTTTTCTCCTATGGTTAATCTGCTATAATTGGTAAAAGTTCAATTTTCTGGAAATAAGAAGGGGAAACATGAGAAGAAAATTGACTGTAGAGAACTTAATCAGTATCTTCTATCATGTGAACACAGAATAGAAATCGGAATATAATGTTTATAAGAACAGACATAAGATGAGTGTCAGTTTATTAAATTATTTACAATTAATCAACTAGGAAAAGACACACTTTTTAATTTATAGAATTAGCCAATAATTTATAGAATATGAGCCAATAATTTATAGAATAAATCACATTGGCTAATGGACATTAGCATAACTATCAAAACTTTTCAGTAAACCTAACTAAAATGTCAGTGGTATATTTTCATATTCTTAAAACTCATATTTTTATTAGTCATGCAAGCAAATGTAGATAAAGATGAAACCTATATATATTCATATTTATAAACACATATATAATGACACATATATACACAGGCTAACTAATAAAATAGATATTTCACAAATTCACAACTCTTGTTAACTGGGACATACTTTATGCACATAGGGAAACCTATGCACATACATCCCAAAGACACATTTAACCAATCATTGAAGTAGTGGCTATTCAAATAACCTTGTTGTCTTTCAGTTTGACAGTTGATAAATTTAAATGACTCAGGTAGAGATATTCAGTAGAAAACATGGACATGAATAACATGAGTTAAATTCTCACTCCATCAGGAGTCTCAATTTTCTCTTCTAAGTCATTGGTATCACATGTGCCACAGTTGAGAATGTTGTGGACACACATATATTGATAGATGCAAAACACAGCAAAGTGTGGCATTTGAGTCATTATTTTTATCATATATTACTTGTAGCTATTTCAAGAATTGATTTAATCTCCGTATATCTGTTTCTTTTTAGGGGGGAGTTCCTACAATGAAAAATGCATTAATAACTTTATAATTTTTAAAAGGATATATAAACAGGACACAGAATATGTTTGAAATATTTTAAAAGGGTTTAGCTTGAGTCTATTCCCTTTTTTAATTCACATATAAAGATGCTAAATATCCAGTGCAGTGTTAGATATTACAGTCTAATCGACTCCTACAAAAGTGATCCTAAGGTGTGCTTCTCCTTCCCAATTGATTCCATCACTTTGCATATTTTTCAAGTGCTCTTTTTATAAACTTTATTCAGTCACAGAAAAGCATTTATTTCTATGTTCACATTGTAATTAAATTGCAAGAATAGCCAATGCCAGTGATACTAAAATTTCTATAAAACCAAACAAGTTGTAAAGTGCACCTTCTGTTAAAAATCAGATTGGTCTATATAAAATTCTCTACAAAAGTAATTGTGTATAAAGTCTAAAATGAGGAACACCCAAAATATTACACAACTATATATCTTACACCATATATATAGACTCATGTATAAGCTGAGTTTTTTGGCACATTTTTAATGCAGTTTTGTGATAAAATTAGGTGCCTCAGCTGATATTTGGGTCAGTTTAAACTCAAGTATATACTATATTACTTCAATGTAAGGGAAATTTTTGCAATATTCAAATGTAGAAAAATATAATTAGGTAGGATGTTAATTTTGCATCCGTACCACTCTTTGCATTTGAATATTTCTTACAAGAGTTTTCTTGAAATGATGATAAAGGAATTAAAGGGAAGGGTATCTTTTACTATTTAATCCATAGGTGATATTTTATACAAAACATATATACAGAGACTACTCATGGCATAGTTATGTGTTGAGTTGCTAACCACAAAATCAGCAGTTCAAAGCCACCAGCTACTCATAGGGGGAAAGACAAGTCTTTCTGCTCTTGTTAAGAAATATAATCTCAGAACCCAATCAAGCAAATTTAATACGGCCCTTTAGAGTCAATATGAGTGGAAATTGACTTGTGACTTTTAGGGTTGTTTTTTATTTTATTTTATTCTCTTTACTTTTATTGTCTGCCAAATATGTTTCTCAGAATTTTCTTTTTATGTTCTTGTTGCTACTAGGTGCTATCAACAGAGAAACACTGCACTCTCCATGTCATCCTCACAATGTTGCAGCTGTTGTGTCAATCTGTCTTCTTGTGGGCCTTCAGGATGTCCACTGGCCCTCCATTTTAGCAAACATGATTTACTTTCTCCAGAAACTGGTTTCTCCTGATCATATGTCCAAAGTATATAAGACAAAGTCTTGCCTCCAAGAAGCATTGTGGCCTTCTTCTAACATAGACCTGATTGTCCTTTTTTTAAAAAAAAATTTAAATCATTTTATTGGGAGTTCATACATCGTTTTTCACAATATATAAATAAGCATACTGTGTCAAACACCCTCACATGTCCACTTCTATTATTGTTTTCCAATCGTCCATCTTTTCCCTTAAGCCCCTAGTATCAGTTTTTCCATTCCTTCCCCTCTTCCCCTGATCTCTCCTCCCCACCAACCCTCAGTGCTTTATACATTATTATTGTTCTGTCATATCTTCCATTGCCCAACCTTTCCCCCAACCCACTCCTTTGATGCCCGTCCTTCAAATAGAAGCTTGTGTGTATATCCTTGCCGTTGGTTCCATCTCTCTACCTCACCTTCTCTCCACCCTTCCAGTATCTCCAATTTAACCATTGGCCCAAAAGAGCCCATCCATCATGGTTTCCCCATATCTCAGCTGCCCTCTATGCTAGTGTGACTTCTCCAGTCCATCTGGATTTGCAATGTAGAGTTGGGACCATGATGGTTGGGAGGCGGGGAGAAAAGCTTCAGGAACTAGAGGAAACTTGTATGCATCATCACTGTCCTTTTAACAGGTTTCAATATTTTCAATATTCTCCTCCAGCACCACAATTCTTCACTGTTCCTTATTCAGTATTCCACTTTCACAAGCATGTGATGCAACGGAGAATATCATGGCTGGATTCAGGTGCACCTTAGTCTTCAAAGTAACATCCTTGTTTTTTCATACTCTAAAGAGTTCTCATGCAGCAGATTTACCTGATGGATCATGTGTTTTGATCTCTTGAATGCTGCTTCTCTGAGCACTGATTATGGATCAAGTAAGACAGAAGACTTGCCAAATTTTCTCTGTTTATCATTATGCTGTTATTTTTCAGTCCAGGTTTGAGGATTTTGGTCTTTTGCACATTAAGTTCTAGTTCATACTGGAGGTGACAATCCTTGGTCATCATTACTAAGCATTTCAAGTTCTCCTCACTTTCAACAAGCCAGGTTGTGTCATCTGCTTAGGGCAGGGGAAAAACTTTCCTGAAATTCTGATGCTGTAATCTTTTTCATGTAAACAGGTCTCTCTAATGATTTGCTTGGAAAATAGATTGAATCAGTATGGGGAGAGGATACAGTCCACATGCATTCCTTTCCTGATTTAAGAACAAGTATTACTTTGTTCTCCTGGGACACACAATTCAACTGATTCATGATCCGTGTACAAGTTCCTCATGAGAACAGTGAAATGTTCTGGAATTCCCATTTTTCTCAAGATGATCCATAGCATATTATGATCTACACAGTCAAATGCCTAATACCTCTTTCTGGTATCCTCTGCTTTGTGGCACGATGCACCAGACATCTGCAATGATTTCCCTTGAACCACATCTCTTCTGAATCAAGTCTGATCTTTTGAAAGTTTCCTGTTAATTTCCCTGTTCACAAAATAGTCTGTTTTAACAAACTATGCTCTGGTGTCTACAATATCATTTATTGATGCCTGGATGGACACTTGAGTAAAGTGGATCTTTTTGAAGATGATTTTAAATAGTCCTGGCTGTACCTTAAGACCACTAATAGTCAACGGTTTGAATCTACCCTTTCATGCCGATCTGCTTCCACAAAGATTGAAACCTAGCAAAGGCTATAGACAGTTTCCAGGGTTATTATAATTCTATAGTAGTTCAATGGCACACAGAAACCACATCCTTAAGTGTATAGAATTCAAAGGTAGAAGGACCCCCCCATCTTTACCTGTGAAAATATTATTCTAAACAATTGATAGATGCATTTTAAGATATGCCTGATTCTGAAAATTAGATAAATGTGATCTATAGAGAGTAAGGCATTAAGTATATACATAGAAAGAAGAGAAAATAAAAATAAGTTGCAGATTACTTAAGAACATTTTTAATTGACTTTCATGTGCAGTTCTGCCCTTGGATTTCATCGAATACTTATTTTTTGTGTGATTTAAGATTTTTTATGTATGTGATATTTTTGTATGCAATCCTAAATTCTTTTTAGTTCTTAAATGAAAGGTAGAAAATTGGCAAACATTTTCATGTTCTCCTTCATATATATATATATATATATATATATATATATATATATATATATATATATATCACTTCCTGTGAATAGTACTTGTCCAGACAGGTCTTAACATTGTGATGACATAAAAAGTGTCTTGGGAGACAAACTGTATAATTTGAGGGTTTGTTGATATATAGAGTAAAATATAAAGAGGCAGACAAACAAACAGGTGGAAAAAGATTAAACGGCACTAAGAATGTATAAAGATTGGGCAGCCCAATGAAATTCATCATTTCATGAATAAATTATTCATATCATTAAGGTTCTTAGATTATTTGTTCAACATATAGATTGAATAATGAGAAATAATACTTTCACCAAGCATGAATTTATTGATAGTAATAGTTGTTCTGTTCACTACTACCTTTGATCTATGTGTAGGTACTGCATGAATTCGGAAAAGTGTTCTGGAACCCCTATGCTTCTTAATGTTATTCATAGCTTCTTCTGATCCACAAGGTTAACAACCTTTTCATAGTAATAAAACACAAGCAAATTTTTTCCTGGTATTCTCTGCTTTCATCCAAGATCCATGATGATACTGCTGGGATTCTGACAGTACAGCGTCCACAATCATAGCAGCAAGAGGAACCACCCCAGTGTGTCACACAAGTATAGATTAACTGTACAAATTTTAAGGAATACAATTTTGAGAAGAATTATGCATAAATATTTACAAAGGTTTTCTATGAGTGTCCTGTTGGAATGATCTTTTTTCAGCATCGCCAAGAAAACTTCTGTGAAGGTTTGCATTAAATCTCAAGGTTTATACAGTCAGACTTCCATGTTAATTAGACAAAGAAATGTGGTGGCAGAATGAAGAAATCCAGATTTATTTCTACCACAGGTAGTTCCCCAAAGATCTTAAATATTCTGCATTCTGAATCTGGGAAGGCTAACATCAGAGGGCATCTTCAAAGAGGAGGAGACCAGGGAGATAGTTCCTATGTTGTAGAAAACAAATGAAGGCTTTGCTCTTGCAAGGAACAGTCTAGATTAGCCTGGGTTTCAGATTATTAAGTCATGTATTTTAAGGGAAATTAGACTGACTTCTCCTGACATCACATTTCTGATAAAGAGACTATCCCAATAAATGATACAGAAGTTTTTCCTGTGTGTATGTATGATATCACAGACAAGGAAAAAATGGCCTATAGTGAAAAAAAAATGTCCTAGTGTTCAAGGGATGTCAGGGACCAAGGTACAGCGCTGTGGCAGGACCCTGGGTAATTAGCAGCCACTTGCTGTCCTGGCTAACAAAGAAATGGCGAGGAGCAGGATGCTCAAGGGTGAAACCACCGTCTCTAAATTTCAATTGCTATCAAAGGTGCTCCACAGGATGCCTTACCATGTGTCTTATATTAGTCTTAAGAAATTCCCTTTTATCTCTCTGATTCTTTTGTTACAAGATCTAAGTCTGACATCTGGGAGCATTTTCTGAGATCCGATGAAAATTTAGTTCTCTTCATCTCTGCAGTTTTTCTTTGGATTTTTATGCTTGGTCTGTACATTGTTACTACTATTCCTGTTAGAAATATGTAAAAAAAGCAACTCAGGTTTCTGATACTATGTAGAAAAAGCATCTATCAAAAGTATATTGATTTTTTTCTGTAAAATAACATGTTGAGTGTGCTTACTATGTAGAATTTAGCACATATATTTACAAAAGTAAGCCAGGAAGTTTTAACTCCAAAGGCATTATAATCTTTAAAAAATAAGCAGATGCATGCTCAAAATTTTTCTTTTTTGTTTACCTTTGGAGAGGAGTGTGGCAGAAGTGAAAGAAGAGGGCAGGAGCTGAATTCCCTCTAAGATGCTAAGTGTCAATAAAGACAAACACCTGAAACACAGTATCTCTAACTGTGCTTCCGAGCATGGACATTTTTCCCACAGAAGGAAATCTTTTTTACCAAGTAGTAATAAAAAGTTTGCACCTAAATACTCACCATTAAAATTTCACAAAAAAGGTTGGAATGACTAATCAGTTTAATTATTAGATATTGATTTTCCAAGGTCCAGGTGAATCCAAAAGTATGAAGACTGAATCAAACAATGAAACCACTTACATGCAAAATAAAAGCTAGAAAGAAAAACAAAACAAAGCAAACATACACCATTTTCTCCATGTCTTGGTTATTGGATAAAATTTTAAGTTTAGAAAGGCACTTGCTATTTGTTCAGCATTTTCCTAGCTATTTTACATCTATTGTCTTTTGAAATCATTGTAACAACACATTCAAGTATGGACAACTATTATCCAAATTTTGCACAAGAGAAAAGTAAAACTCATAATAACTTTCTTTCAAGATGACCGAAAGGGATTGACACAGTGGTTCCACAAAACTAGCCCAAATAGAGGAATTATGAGGGAGAAAACAATTCATAGACATTCTTATGTGTAGTCCAGATCAAGATCATAGTCTGATGTAAACCCATGCATCTGATACTATGTGTTTAGATTCTTCTTTAGATTCATGCAGCACATGACATGATACCAAATGCAGAAAGATCACAGGTCAGAAGGTCTTGTGTTTACCATGTCAGTGGAAGCATTTCAACACTGACATGTGTCTTCATATTTCTCCTCTAGCTTTCAGAGTGTCTCAACAACAGGAAAGGTGATGCAGAGAGAGATAATCTGCCACCCAGTGAACTGTTTTTGTCCATTGTACCACCCAAATTTGGTCATCGAGCTGTGACCTGATTGACAGGCTAGACTCCACAGCTTTGTTCATGTTGACAGCATATTATGTAACTGACACAGATCACCCCTTGTTGACTTGACACTTTTACACAACTCTTCAGCCATATATAGTAGTTTTTAGACAAAAAAATTAACAAATCTGTGCCTAACAGAAAAAACTAGAATGCATATAATTAAAAATTTGCTAGCTTCATTTAAACATAGCATTCTATAAGTGAACAAAGCAACAATACTCTAGGGCTAACAACTGCAAGTAAGTGAATACCTACACTCTAATTCTAGGAGCATATTCCCCCGCTTGTGAAAGTTTATAAATCACCCACTTCATGTCCCTCTCCCCCCAGTTTTGAGTATCAAATTTCTATACTGCCCACTTACATCAACCCAGTACTCTGAGGATGTGTTACTCTGAATAAAGCAGAGAAACAAATCCAGGGAGATTCATATGTGTATAAGAAAGAGTTTTATATAAAAGCGTAATTGGGCAGTAAGAAAAAAATATCTGCCAAGATCAAATCAAATACTTAATTCTGATATTGCCCCAGATGTTGACACTAGTTCATAAATTCCTCTTTACACTCAGATGATCATGCAATGATGCAGAATTCAGGAAGATCACAGTCCAGTGCGCAGAGTCTTGTGGATCCAGTGGTGACAGAAGCATCTCAGGGCAGACATGGGTCTCCATGTGATTCCTTCAGATCCCAGAGCTCTGGCTGCAACAGTGTAGCTCCATCAGGCTTGTCATCAGAAAAGCCTGGCAAGGAGTGAGTGAATGCCCCTCCTGGAGTGAGCTATCGATCTCTTCAGTGACTTCAAAATAAGGTACTCAAACTGAGACCTGATTGACAAGTCGATCGCTTCACTCTTTGGTCTCAAATTGACAACAGATTATGTAAATACCACAAGAGACAGTGCTAATCTTTAACATGAAGAATCTTCATTCCACTTGGAACCTATGAGCCCACATCCATAATCCATGTGGAATGATGATAGACTGTCCATAAAGTCAGCAGTAATGTGCACCCGTAGGCAGGCTCAAATATAGTCTCTTCATTTGATCAGGTTCTTGTCAACTCAATGTGGGCTACCTCACCAGGGTGCCCGTTGCCCACCTCACCTTTCAACCTAGTGCCCCATTACAAATTCTCAACAGCCCCACAGCCCTTGTGCCAGGTCATGAACTAAAGACCAGCCAACTCGCTCTTGTCATCTCCTCTCGTCCCTGTGAACCAGTTTCACATGTGTCAGTGGACAGACTCAAGACCGCTCTTTATTGCTGCATTTCTTTCACTTCAATTCAACCAGTGGATCACGGTAGTCATCTTCCCAGAGGCGCCTTTTAATGTTCAGTCCTAGAGAGGGAAATTTCTTCATGGCTCCATTTTTTTTTCCAGTTTCTGACACAAACCCTGAGTTCCAAATTAAAAAAAAAAAGGGTTCCTTTTCATTTTTCAATCTGTCAACAGGCTCAGTAGGCATGTCTCTTCACCTTCAAACATCCTGAACACTCAAGACACTAGCGAGGCTTAGCTTTTCTGAGCCTCCTTTGTAGGCATGTCATTCACCCATTTAAAGATTCCATTTAATGGCTGAAACACTTTACAAACCCTCTATTTATACTTCCCAATAACCATTTCTATCAAGCATGATATCAATAAAAATAAGCAAAGACAGCATACACTAGTATATCCAGATCCTAAATTCACATTGTAAAATGGTCAAGTTCAACCCTTACCTATATTATCTTAATCCTTATCTAAATGATTCTATTGATAGAAAATATGCCCTTAAGCCTCTGACTGAATCAGGCCTGTATGCAGCTTTCTATAAGCCATTTTGGCCTCTGTTAGCCATTTGATTAACAGCATGGTCTCTGAGGAATTCAAGGGGCAAATTCCCCCTACTGAACCCAAAGTATATGTAAATAACATACATTTTCACCAATTCAAACAGTGATATCTAAAGGCAACAGCCAGAAAAATAATCAAAACTTTAATTTTCCATATTATTTCCAGAAAACCACCCAGTAAACTGCCTGGCCATATCTGACCTCTCACTAGCCAAAGAAGAAAAGCTGCCATAGTGTAGAGAGAGTGGGTCTCGCCTTCAGTAAGGTATTTTTCTCTATCACACCTCCAAAATGTGGTCCTTGAGCTGTCATCTGATTGACAGGCTAGATTCCACCCCTTTGTTCAACTTGACAGTAAATTATGTAACTTAACACAACTTAAGTGCAAGATGTAAGCTAGAAAGGAAAAATAAAACACAAAAAATAACCCCAAACACCATTTTCTCCAGATCTTGCCTGCTAGATTAAAGTTTGTTTTGCTTTGTTTTTTTTTAGGGGGCATCACTGCCCTCTGGTGGTGGGAGTAGTAGGCCCAGCCTTTGCTTCTATGGAGCTGCTGGTGGAATTGAACCTCCATCCCAGTGGGCCGCAGTCCTGCGCACAACCACTGCACCACTGGGGCTTAGCCCTAGATTAAAATTTTGAAGTATAGAATGGCACTTTCTATTTGTTGAGCATTCTCCTATTTTACATCTGTTGACTTATATAATCATTGCAATAACATTTGAGCATAGGAACAATATTGTCCAAATTGTGCAGAAGAAAAAACTAAGACACACCGATAGTTTTCTTTTAAGATGGTAGAGAGGAATTGACACAGTGGTGTCCCCAAATTAGCTCAAAAAAATTGTGAGGATAGTTCAGAAGTTAGCGGTGTTTTCTTGTGTTATAGGTAAAGTTGCTCTGAGACAAATCCGAGTCAAAGGCATCTAACAAGATTGTTAAAGCAATGGTGAGCGGTATAACCTGACAAAACTTTAGAAATCCTGAGTCTGCTTTATAGCAGACATCTTCTGCATCATTGTTACATATGTGAATTTAACACAAAGATTATGAAAAGGTAATAGCATTCATTGGTAGATACATTTCTCACCAAATAACTAGAAACCTCAGGATACCAAGAAAGAAGAAAGAAGACAAAGAAGAACAACAAAGAAGAGGAGGAGGAGGAAAAGGGGAAAAGTAGAAAAAAAATTAATGCTTTATATTTACCTTGAGAATCATCTATATTATGAAAACATTCTAAAAAGGAAGAAAAGCAGTGTTTTCTACTTATCTTTTAAATGTGTAATCATTTATTTCATTATACCTAAGAATGTAAACAGAGTTTTTAGCAAATTTACATCATGTAAGATTTAAGATATACAATCAAGCCCCAAAAAACCATATCAAATAAAATCTAATTTGGCTATCACAATAATATATTAAGAGATGGAATATCAGTAAACATAAATAATATTGTATATTTCTAAAGTTCAGATATTCTACAACAGTAATTGAAAAAAGAAGTTTCATTTTGAACACAAAGTTATCAATAGGATTCTAAGCAGCAAAATGCAACAAACTGGCTCATCATGGTATTATAAGAATTATATGAGGTAATACCAAAAAAGACCAGATTTTTTCTTCATTTGCAGAAGCAAAAAGAAATCACACAGAGCAATGTCAGGTGAGTAAGCTGAGTGGAACAAGGAAGAATTGTTTTGTTGTTGTTGTTGTTGCTTTTTGGTTTATTTTGTCTTTTTTGCTGAAATTCAGTTCACTGAGACAACTGTGTGAGCAGTTGTATTGTCATGGTGGAAAATCAGCCACCCTTTGCCACAAATCTGGCATTTTTTATGCAAAATGTTATGCAATCTTTATAGAACCTCAAAATGTATCCTGGTGAAATGAACTTCACATGCATTATCCCTCTCGCATCAAAAAAACAAATAAGCACTGGATTGTCTTGGGCGCCCTTTTCACATTATTTGAGTTAGAAGATTAGAAAAGTCACACCATATTCACAAGTCATCTCACCATGAAATTAAAAAAAAAAATTAAAACCCCAAACATAATAATCTGAGGGCAGTTATCAAGGATAAATCCTAAATAGCTGACCAATCTGAGAAGATATATAACAACGCAAATAATATATAATAAGACATATAGAATTACATAAAATATAAGTTTGTTTATTTTGAAGATATTACATTAGCAAATGTGATCTAATCTCTTTTGTTTCCAAGGTACTAAGGGTTTATGATATAAATGTACAAGTTTGTGATAACTATTTCTTGGAAAATGTAAGAATTGTGTAGATTAGAATAGCAATATCAGAGGCAAGAGATCAGAGATTTATATCGTCTAAGGAATTTTTAAAAATTATATAAATATACATGCATTTATATGATTATGCATTTATAAAATATATTTGTGCTAATATAAATACATAAGTATTTATCTTTAATACCTGAGTTTTTTAATAAATTATACTTATAGACTTAAAAAATAAACCCCCAGTTAATAATTGCTACAAGGAAAATTCAGAGATATTGGATAAAATCATCTCACTCTATTCAAATAACGTCACCAACATTAATTTAAATTTCCTTTATGCTAAATATTATCTATAGTTTAGAATTACTGTCATGAATTTTATTTCATATGGATTATTGAGCACAATGCTCAAGACATACATATTTTCACTTACTGTGCTAGATTGCTGATTTGCTTAAAGATGACTTCATGTGGTAATTTTGGATCAAGACTAAAAAAAATATCTTAAGGCAAGAGTTTCAGTAGTTCTTCTGTCCCAGTAGGCCTAGAAAATTTTGATTTCATAGATATTTAAAACTAGGTTCCACCTCACAAGACAAAAGCAACTTCATTGTATTGAGTCTTTTCTGATTCACAGTGATCTTATAAGATTAGATAAAAACCAACCACAGGTTTCAGACTGTAAATCTTCAAAGAAGCAGAAATCCTCACTTTTTTTCCATGAAGAAGCTGTTGACATTGAATGGCCAACCTTATGGCTAGCAGCTCAAGGCATCATAGATGCAAATATTGGGTCCATAAACAATACATTAATAAATGACCTTCAGGTGCCATTTATTTCTCCTGGTTTACATTCAAAGCAGACAGTAGCTGTATAACCATATGGCAGTTGGGGGTAGGTACAGGTAGGGCATATAGGGCAGGATTAACTAACTTCATACCAGCCCAAGCAATTAGCTACAAGGCAAAAACCAGGAACGCCTCTACCTTCCTTCCATTTTTACTTCATTCTGACACCAGCCATTCCTCCAAAGACACTCTGCTATGTTCAAGAATCAGTTCCAGTGGCACTTTCGATTTTAACATTCTCTACAACCTTGACAATTTTTGTCAGCAAGGCCACAAGTGATTGGAAATCCCTAATGCCCAGGCCTTTATCTTTCTTTGCTGCCCTGCCCCCCCCCCCCAAACCCCAGTCCCTCTCTATGTGCTGTTACCCTGCTCAAATTCTCTTAGACCGACAGCACTCCCCCTATCTCTGAATCCCTGACTCCTTGTTTGCACCCCCAGTAGTCTCCTCCATATTTGGGATACTCTTCACCATCACATCCTTCTTCTATTCCCTCAACTCCCAAATGCAGAGGAGACTGTACCTTAGACAGCCGTCCCTGGAACCTGACCTTTCAGACTCCCTAGAGTCTCTCCCTCTCCTTCCCGGCTGCCTCCCTGCTCAGCATCTTCTATGGCAAAACCTGCAGCCTCCCAATCCCCCAGTCTCTGTCACCCATCCCTTGTCTGTCTCCTCCGCAAGGATGCTGGAGCAGCGGGGCTGGCAGACCTCTCCCAGACAGAGAAGTGCCCTGCAAATCCCAAGCTCAGCAAAAGTGCAAACGTAGTTCTGCCCTGTGACCGGCGGGAGGGAGGTGCAAGAAAACTTCAAAAAGTAACTATTTTAATCATCTACCTCACTTCTGATGTCCACACTTTTTGCTTCAATATCCTATGAGATCTTGACAATTTCTGCCAGTGAACTCACAAGTAGTCCAAAGTTTTGTGTGTCCAAGCCTTCTTGACTTTGTCCCCCATCCTTTTCTGTCTTTCCTGCTCCCCTTCCCAAGTTCTCTTGACTAGAGAAAATTGCTCCTCTCTTCCTGCTTCTGCACTCCCCTCTCATGCTTACCTTTTTAGAACTGCTAGAGTACCTTGTCTCCCCTTCTCCTCGCCCCAGGACACACTAAAACATTTTATCTCAGTGGTCATGGCTGTTCCTACCTGCTTGGTTGTCATTTTCTAACTCCAAGCAGGCTTTTGTTTGGGGGTGGATAAAAGAACTTGATCACAGTGCTTCTGAGCAGTGAGAAATATATATTTCCTTTTATTTGCAGTTAGAATACAGGAAAGGAAGACAGAAATATCATACTAGACAAATCATAAATTTGAGTTAAATATTGAAACTCCTTAATATAGATGGTGGGATCCTTAGAAAAGCAGCCCAAACACTTTTCAATCTGAATTATCTCAAGCAGGTAGGAAAAGCCATGAGCACCGAGATAAAATGCTTTAGTGTGTCCTGGCTGGGCTTCATGCCATTTCCCATATAGGGGTCAGTTTTAATAAATTTGGGGAGATCACTCAAAAGCCTTATGAGAATCCAGCTACCTTTTAAAGCTGCTTATCTGATACTTTACATTAAAAAGTGGAGAAAAGCTCTCAAGTTCCTGTCTGAAACTTAGTGAAGAGGACATGTCAGGTTTTTAACCGCCTAAAGGAGCAGCACAGTCAGTCCATGTTGCCTGGCACCAGCAGGAGGTTTGAACTCAAGCCTTAGCAGCAGCCTGTGGCCAGTGATTCCCTGGGTCCCCAAAAGAGGCAGCATGGTGCAAGGATGTGTGAGAACAATGACTGCCACTTGGCACCTCCTTCAAGTGCAGAGGAGAAGGGCACTGGTCATGGGAGTGTCTCAAGCCTAAAACTCCAATCACACCCTACCCCAGGTGTGGTCAAAACAGACACTAAAATCTGTTTGTCCTTGGAAAAGCGGCAAGCCCTTTGTGTCTCCGTGTATGTCTGTGTGTGGTGTGTGTGGGGGTTGTGTTTGCAATTCTTGTCCCATCATTGGGCCTACTGGGATTGGCGGGAGTCTAAGGAGACCCTAACTGGACACCATCCCCCCTTCCCATCATCTTTGTCAAGTCTAGGGTGTTGCTCAAGGTATTGAGTGACTAAATTTCCTTCTTACACAGAAACTCTCTTTTCTGATCTGCTTCATTTTTATGGCTAGGGTAGTTCTTCCTCAATCTCAGTCGTGGATATTGATGGCAAGCCTGCCTGCCCGGGTACACTATCTCTTTATTCCTTCCTTCCTTATAATCCCTTTGTTGCTGAACCCCCTGTAAGAAGAAGACATTTTAAATAAGTTAAAAGCATCTGTACACCTTACTTCTTGTCTCAAGACACCTCAGCTCCTTTCCCTTCTCTCATCTGACCTGAGGGAAGCAGCCCCACAGGCCTCATAGTAAAAAATATCATATTACATATTGCTTGTAAATGTGCCTCATTAACAGTGATTTTCCCCCCATACACTGAGTAAATCCCAACTTCCTAACTTCTCTCTCTCTAAGACAAAATAATCTTATTCCGATGTTATATACTCAAGCCTGTGTCTCACCCCATCGATCAGGGTTTACTCTAAATAGACACCAGGTCAAAAAAGACCTCCAGTCACCAACTTGTTTGGAGGTTCTAGCAGGGGAGTGCAGCTACTCATAAACCCTTGACCACAGGACGGTCCTCCTTCTATCGGGGAAGGTCGTCCTCTTCAACTGAGCACGCAGCTTCAGGAGGGACACACATGGAGTGGTGAGGGAGGAAGGGGACACCTGCCTAAGCAGCCAGATCAGCCGAATCAACCCTGGTGATCAGTGGGGTGACAGATGTCGCAGCCAGATCACCCTCACATCCCAGTCACCAAATTTGTCTGAGCAAATAGCTAAATGTGTAAATTTTTCCACAGAAGGATCTTGTTTTCCAGTTACTGTAGGTAGTTCCTCAGCTCATCTTATGTAGTTAGCATGAATTAGCAAGGTTACTCCCCACCCAAAGGTCCAGGAGAACACCATTCCTAATGCATCTCAGTCTCTCTAGCCTGTAATAACATCTCAAGAATGCTGTTATCATGATAATAAATCAGGGCTAGTAAAGCAAAGCATAGCTCTATTCTTACCTGTCTAGTAAACTTTAGTTTTGTCCCGTCTCTGGCAGTGGCAAAAATTTCTAGTAGCGCATTAGAGCACAGAAACTTTAATAAATGATTCTCACTAATCATGGACTCCACCTCTGAATCTCTTACTTCCTTACAGCAACGACTTACATGCACAGATAACCTTTCAAAATGGTTGTGCATTAGATCTGTTAACAGCTGACAATGAAGGTTAGTGGATGGTTTTATATTAGTGAGTCAGGAGTGGTTGAGAAAAATGCTAAGGTGCTAAAAACCATGGCCAAAAAGATCAAAAGTCACCCCTGGGGCAACGCAGCAATCACCCGCTAGTTCCAAAGCGCCATTATGTCCTGAGTCATGCACCTGGTAGGACCTCTGGAAATAATTTGCTTGCTGTTACTTTTAGTACCTTGTCATTTTAAGTTCCTTAAAGAATAAGTGAAACACATCCAATCTAAATGCTAACGAAACTTGTAACATCCCTACAGGCCTCTTCCTGCCAATGCTTATCCACACTATTCCAATTGATAACCTACTCCCCATCGCCCCATACCAGTAAGATGTAGTCAGATCAAATAAGATGCCTCCCATCACTAAAAAGTATGGAATGTTCCCTGCACTTCTCTGGATGTCAACTGGTGAAACCAGATCCTCATTTATAAAGATATAATTTTTAGTTCTTTGATGCCTGAGACTAGATCCCCTTCAACACTTTGTGGTCACACAGTTGGTATGCTTCTTCTATGTGGGTTTTGTTGCTTCTGAGCAAGATGGTCGCTTGTTTAGCTTCAAGCAGATTTTTATTGATATAATGTGTGATAAAAATGATTGTTCAGAAGTAGGAGTAGAGAGTTTGTAGACCAACTACCTTCAAATTAAATTGGATCTATTAAATGGGCTAGTAGGAAATGCCTGCAAAGAAGGAATAGAAAAAGTTAACCCTACCCAGTGCCTTGAATGCTCAGTATATTTGCTTTCCAAAAGCACTATTGGCAGACTGAGAAAAAAGAAGAAGAAGAAGAAGAAGAAGAAGAAGAAGAAGAACCAGCAGCCATTTGGCCTTTTTGAAATTGACCAAGTTATGAAACTGGAAAAATCTGGAGTCATGAAAGATTATTCTCTCTAAGACTGAACATGGAAGGGATCCTTCAAGGTATCCTAAAATGCTTTCAAAATACCCACCAGTAGCCACTTCTTGAGTAGATATGGGAGAAACAAAGCATCAGGGAGGCTCGGTGAGTCCGGTTTCTGATACCCAAGAGCCAGGTTCACAGGAAATAGAGGAGAGACAAGAACAGATTGATGCATCTGAAGTTTAGAGAGTTGTGTAGAACCTGAGTCTATGGCATGATCTAGTCCAAGGGGGGCTAGAGTGGTTGAGAATATGTGTTAAGGGCCACATGGTCCAAAGTTAAGGTCACCTAATGGCATCCTGGTGAGACTAAGCAAGGCCCATATTGAGCTGACTAGAAGCTTACCAAATAAAGATGCTTTTGTCTTATTTTGAGCCTGTGATTTGGTGTAATTTGCTGGTGATGTCATGGGTGACCTATCTTCATTTGACTTGCTGATGAATGCAGAACCACAAGGTTCCAACTACAATGAAGATACTTCAAATTCAAGAAATGCTTGTGTACTCAGAGCACTGGGCTGATAGAAAGGGTAATATAGAAATTAGATACCTAAAATAGGATGGGGGTAGGAGAAGACTGTGGTGGTTGCACATTTTAGAGCCAACTTATGGATATAGTAAAATGTAGCATTGGTATTTAATCTGTAAATCAGGCCACAGTCTGATGGTGCCTCCTTGTGGGCATGGCCTTCTCATGAGGAGGATCCTGGAAACCATTTTTTGTCTCTCTGTCTTCACCTTTCTTCTGACTGTCTCTGGTTACTACAAGATTCCTGTGATGCTTCCACTAATATTGGATCCACAGGACTTTGTACCCACTAACCTGATATTCCTGCATTCTACATCATTACTTTTGGCTGCCTGAATCTGAAGAGGGACTTATGGATCAATATTGGATGTAAGGATTTGAGTTGGATTGGGCTTGGGTGTGATTTTGATATATAAGTACTTATTGATATTAAGTTCTTTCTTGCACATATATGTGTACCCATAGATGTGTTTCCTTAAGTCACACAGCCTAACACACATTTACTCTGAAAATTTATAGCTTGCACATTTAGTACTTTCTAAAACCATGGCTTTTGTAATCTTGCTAAATTTACCCAAAAAAGCCCTTTTTACTGGAGAATCATAGCAACTAAACTAATTGCTAGATATTTTAGGAGAATAAAACCCTCTTCCATCTAAAATATAAAACTTTAAAACACCAATAACATTTTAAAATTATAATCTATAGTAATATTTTGGTACACTCAGGTGATAATTTCTTTTCCTGATGACTTTAGAATCAGTTGCAATTTGGGAGCAGTAACCATCAGTAACCAGAATTATGGAATCTTAAAATGGAATCTGGTAGGCTCAGAAGTCAAGATATTATACCTATTAATGATTTCCAATGGACTTTTAGTTAAGCATTTTAGCATGTCAGCAAAGCAAAAAGGTTTTTCTTATGATGCAAAAATTAATATGGCTTTGGTTAACTCAATAATATATATATATATATATATATATATATATATTTTCAAGTAAAAGACCCAATGGGCACTACAGAACTGATGCAAAGTCAAATAAATTTAATTTAAGTTCATTATGTTAGTCAAAGAAAAACTCTGAACACACATTGACACATTTTTAAAACAAACAAACAAACAAACAAACAATCACTTCATGAACCTATTGTTTCAGCCACTGCTATTATTTCTTGAGGGATTTCCTCTCCATCGTTTTCCATCTACCAAACATAATACTCTTCATCAGGAAATGGTCCCTTCTGTCAGTATGTACAAAGAATGAGGGGATACCCCCTCCAAAAAAAACCAGAATTACTCTGGGCAGAGAAGAGTTTTTGTGGTGTACCTTTTTTCCCATGAGGCAAGCAACTAGTAACTTGCTCTAAGTGCATCAGGTGATGTCACCTAAGAAGGTGCTTTCTGGTACAGAGAATTTTCTGTAAAAACAGTTTGACTCAAAACTCATTTTTTACTCATGGCTTATTTAAGAGAACTGTGTGCAGCTGTGAAGTTTTACTTCCTCCTGGGGAAAAATGCCAGAGAAACTTCTGTGAAATTAGATACAGTTTATAAGGACAGTGATGTGGGAAAAGTGTCAAGTGTGTGAGTAGTTTTCTCAGTTCAAAAAAGGTGAAATGTTGATTGATGACAAAACTTGTCCTTGATGTCCCAAGTGTTGACTTATTCAACAACCTGGGCCTCCCAAATCTTTATTTATCCAACATTTGGAGGTTTTCTTTTTTTCCCCACCAGGTCAGACTGTTAATCAAGCTTTCTATTTAGAGGTCCTGAAAATATTACATAACCGAGTGCAAAAAAAAAGGCCTGATTTGTGGTAGCCCGAGGACCACCACGACAATGCACATGTTCATACCCAGTTGTTTCGGTGCATCATTTTTTTGACAAAAGACAGCATGCCTCTCTTGCCCCATGCAGCTGACTCACCTGACCTCGACCCTTGTGACATCCTTTTGTTTCATCTAATGAAGAGGGACATGAAAGGACAGCAATTTGATAGAAGAGGTGAAAAAAAAAAAAGAGGGAAAGCGCTGTCATCTATCCAAACAGATGGATTGGAAAACTGTTTCCAAGAGTGGAATTGCAGATTTCACAAATGTAGTAAGTGCAATGGAGTGTCTTTTGAAGGCGATAGGTTGCTTTGTGAAAAAACAATTTTTTTAAACATAGTTTTGAAAAAAAAATGTCCGCTATTTTTTGGGTATCACTTCAAATGTATGATGAAGTGTTGCCATCCTTGGTTCTAACGAGCATCTTCTCCATGCTTCATTCAAGATAGATAGCTTTGTCCTTTTTATTATTTTATAACTTTCATACTCTTCTCCAGTACAATTCAAGTACATTGATTCTTCTTTGTTCTCCTTTATTCAATGTCCAAATTTCATATGCCTATAAGACAACGGAAAATCTCATCATTTTGGTCAAGTACACATTAGTCCTCAAAGTAACATCTTTGCCTCTGAACACTCTATTGATGTCTTACGTAGCAGATTTCCTGAAGGCAAACTGTCTTTGGATCTCTTGACTTCTCTTCCACTGGTGTGGATTGTGAAGCCAAACAAGACAAAGGCTATGACAATTTGAACCTTTTTTCCCTTTTAGGAATGTGAAAATCTATCAGAATGAATTGATTCCTCATAATACCAAAATAATTTAATTCATAAGCATCTATCATAAAGTTAAAGCATATCCTTTAAAGAAATACCATCTAATTTAATTGTGATCTTGTGTTTTATATATCATTTTATTAAATATATTCATAAGTGTTTTTGTTGAAGACTTTGTTACATCAATCACAAATAAACACACT
This sequence comes from Nesogale talazaci, assembly GCA_004026705.1. Taxonomy (NCBI): domain Eukaryota; kingdom Metazoa; phylum Chordata; class Mammalia; order Afrosoricida; family Tenrecidae; genus Nesogale; species Nesogale talazaci. The sequence goes on from PVJH01000758.1 coordinate 156,624, forward strand.
GATACAGTATGTTCTCTGATTAGAATGCCTGATTAAGTGCTGTTGAAAGCAGCTGAGACTCAGAATAACCTCATGGTGAAAACAAATAAACAAAAAAGCATTTCTAATTAAATTCTCTTAAGATTAAAATGGAACACCTCAATAAGGAGTAATTGTATATCAAGAAAGCATCCCAGCCAAGCTCAATGAAGTCATGAAGGCCAATATTAGTCCATCAAGCCCTTTTTAGACTCACACAGCTATATGAAAGGATGGAGAATGCAGGAAGATCACAGTCCAAGGGGTGCAGTCTTACAGATACAATTGTGGTGGAAACATCAAAAGACCCTGGGCAAGTCTCAGTTACATGGCTTGTCAATTGTCAACAGGGAGGTGAAGGAGAGAGAGCTAAAGAGAGAGAGAGAGACTAGCCCTTAATGAACCACTTATCTCAGTTGTGTCTCAAAATGAGATCAAGTTGTCACCTAAGTGACAGCTAAACTGCATCCCTGCACTCGATTTATCAAGTTGACACGAAAGTTTGTAACTACCCATATCTCATGGGCACCTGCCCAAAAAACTAATTCTCAAATCAGCATAACACAAATCTAAATAGCTCACACACACTCAAGTAGTTACCTAACAAAAAATGATTTCAGCTATTTTAAAATAGCTTAAAAATAGCTTTAAAATAGCTTAAAATTGCCAAAGATCCTCTTAAGTCTAGTACCAGAACATATATTTTATAAAGATCTATTTAGTCATTCTTCAGACAAAGACACTTATACAGATGTGGGAGATCATTAATATGAGATCATAAAGATTTCCAAAAATTCATGGCCACATTACTAATTATGGAAGATAGAAACTCTGCCACAGAATTATGACTTGCATCATCACTGTTCTATCATTTTTTTAACTGAAATTTTCATCATTTCTTTTCTGAGAGAACTCCAATTTTTAATCTCGAGCTCACATTGCCACAGTTGGACACATTTTATTCAATGCAAGAATGACAATGGTTCAAATGATATAATTTTAATCATCATATTTTCCATGCATTTAGAAAGTAAAGTTCAACATTTAATTTGGCTATTTTTATGTAAAAGATGCAACTGAAGAGGGAGTAATTTGCACCTTTTTAAGCATTACTCATACTGTTTTTTATAGAGTCCAGCATGTCTGCTGAAGCAGTGCATGCTTAGCCACAATGTCAGCAAAGGACATTTTGAAATCCTCTCTCCATAGATTTCTTTTTCTTAGATTCTCCATTTGCTTTAGCATTTATGCATTCTATAATTTTAGTTTTCTGTTTTCCCCAGACAGAATTTCTACTACTCATTTTCCCAATTATTTTTGTCATCTATCAAGCAATGTCACTAACAGCAATTGATCAGAATTAAATACCCTTAAAAATCACGCTGTAGAACCTGAGGTGCCGCTATGGCTGGCCGCTGCGTCAGCGCAAACATTGCGGGACCTGCAAGTGAGAAGCCTGAGATGCCCGACAACGTGGGAGATTGGCTTCGGGGCGTCTACCGCTTTGCCACCGATTGGAATGATTTCCGGAGGAACTTGATCCTCAACTTGGGGCTTTTTGCTGCAGGCGTTTGGCTGGCCAGGAACTTGAGCGACATTGATCTCCTGGCACCTCAGCCAAGGGTGTAGCCACCCAGGCACTTGGGCTGTACTTGAACCTTCCCCACACAGCCTGCGTTTCTGTGACGCCACAAGATTTGCCCCGGGGCAACTGAAGTTCATTCCGATGAGCACCACCTTCCCCTGCCTGTGGTGTCCCAGCCTTTGGCTGCCCTCTAACCTGTGTTCTCCAGTGGGTCGCTCGCTGTTCTGTAAAGGGGCGGGGCCCGTCTGGCCGCTCATCCTGGGGAAGCCTCGTGGTATTTTATAAATCCTCGAAATAAAGAATGAGTACACACACCTAAAAAAAAAATCACGCTGTATTCCCTTTAACTGTCTATGTGCTTCCTGTTCAGAGTACCTCTGATTTCACTCATGCCTTTCTTGTCACCAGAAAGCCTAATGTTAACTATGCTCACAGATCACTGCTGTATAAAGGACTCAGGCTAATGAAATCCCACTCCATCACTTTGAGTATATTCAATTTAAAAGCAGAGTAATATGTAAAACTCAGTGATTCCAAATAATATACCCAATACTGTTAGGGTATTCAGCAACAGAACCAAAAATACACTTCACATTTCTCCTTATTACAACTTTGCAACCACTAACCTGTGGGGTTCCTGATAATCTTGGGGTCATCTAACTAAAGGTATATAGGTCAGGGGAAGATTTCAGCTTAACCTCTGACCATGGGCTTGAACTCTTCCTGCAGTCAGCCGAGACAAAGACACTTCTTCATCAATGTAAGTCATTCTCTTGATGTAACTATGTCAATACATCCACATATATGTACGTATACACACGTATAATTTGTTTTGCTTCTCTGAAGAACTCAAGCAAAGACAATGATATTTCTCAATGATTTCATTTAAAACATCTATTTTTGTGTGTGTTACCTATGATTAACATATGATTAATTCAAATATGCTAATATTTAACATTTCTTTTCATCAGAAAATTTTATAAGAAAAGCTTGATTTTATATTTTCCAAGGAAAACAAACAAACAAAATATTATACTTAGATTTCTTTAAATGTTTGAAATTGAATCTGTTTAGTGATTGTATTCATAGACATTTTCAGCAAAATTTTTGTGAGGAATTGTCTGGTGGTAATATTGTGACAAGCTTTTACCATATTTCAAGTCACTAGAAACCGTTAAAAAATGCTGTAGATGGATCTGATTCTAATAACTGAACTTTATTTGAGATTATCTAAAAACTCATAACATTGAATTGAGTAAAGGTTTGAATTCCCTCCTCCCCTCCACCAGATATGTAAGTATGACATCTCTTTTAAAGAAGAGTATCCACTTGATATGGTGATGATACTACATTTCAGAATTGCTAAGTAGATGAAAGTACTATGTTGGGTATTTGTAGGCATGAAGTAAATATAATTTTGGTTCTTCTGCCACCCCAACTATAAACCAACCTATCCTTGCACACAGACATTCACATATACACAAGCTACTTCTACGACTAGTTCATGATTTCTTTTTACATATGCACATGCTTAGGGCACCTTTGTCATTGTGGAAAACCATTGGCAAAGAAGCTACATGCTAAAGAAGAGATGAAAGAGGAATGCAGGCCTGTAATGCACGGTGATGGTTCTAAAAATAATAAACAATCCAACTCCAAAATGATTAAGTCAAAGTGTCACATTAGTAACCTCTATCTATGATCATATTTCAAGGTTAAATGTTTGCTTCCCACTAAAATTGGGAACATGGAAAGAGAGTTGTCTCCATTTCTCATAAAGGTCATGCTAAAGGAATAATCATAAAAAGGCCAAGAAGTTTATTTGAATGCAACGGTCTTTTGCAAAGGACATGATTATTGTCATAATCTAAATCATAAAACTTCATAAATATACATCCAAACAGTTATTAAGACTAAAATGACAGGTTAGCATGCTGAGAGAATTTACAGATATAACATTCTAATGAATAGCCCTCCTATACATAGAGTATGTATTTAGAATTATAATTTTCCAAGTACAATTCCAGTAGCATCAAAAATATATAAGCAAAAGTGTAATGAAATATGTATAGAATATGTATGCATAAAACTGCAAAACAATGATGAAGAAACCAAAAAGACATAAATAAATGTTTAGATAAGCTTTATTCCTGGGTTGCAATAAAATATTAAGAATTAGGGCTGAGCCCTGGTGGCTTAATGGTTGTGTGCCAGACTGTGGCCCACTGGGGTGGAGGTTCAATTCCAGCAGCAGCTCCACAGGAGCAAAGGCTGGGCCTCCTACTCCTACCATCAGAAGGCAGTGATGCCCAAAAAACAAAACAAACAAACAAACAAACAAAAATATTAAGATGTAATCTAATTTTTAGGGATGCAATAACATCAAAAAGAAGATGATATGACAGAACAAAAATATTAATTTTGAATAGTTTGTAAGCTTTGCTCACTTTATTTCTGGTGCCCACTGTCAATTCTTGGTAATCTTTTGCTGCTTTTAGAAACTTCTTAGCATCATCCAATTGCATTGCATTTCCTTCTATGCGTGATTGCAAGTAACAATCTTAAATGTACTCCTAATTATGTGTAGAATCTAAGAAATTCTAATTAAATTCTAGAAGTATTTTTGTGACTGAACAAAAAATTAAAGTGAAAAACATTTATTAAAACTTAAAAGTGCAAGATAAACATATAAAATAAAATCCCACAATATAAAGATACAAAAAAATCAAATAGTAATAAATGTTATGTAAACTGTAGAAGAATATAAATGTTCACGTCTTGTTGCTGGGAACAGTAAGTAATTTAGTCATTTCAGATAAAAACCTGGTAGCTTTAAATAAAGTTACCAATATAACAATAATTTATAATTTATCAGGTGTTCATAGGGGAGCAGGAAGGGCTGGGAAAAAAATGAGGAGCTGATACCAGGTGCTCAAGTGGAAAGCAAGTGTTTTGAGAATGAAACAAATGTACCAAAGCGCTTGACATGATTTTGGGGCAGTGGGCAGATCTGTGCCCTGGTAATGGTGGTGTTTGTAGCGGCTTCAGGGTGGCCTCTCCTGGGACAGAGGTGCTTCAGTGAGCAGGAGCCCATTAGATGCGTAGGAAGAACGCCAACCACCTTGAAGGAGATGTCATTGGGCAGAGGAACAGAGAAATTCCCGATGGTCTACTGCTTTGATGCCATCCGAACCTTTGGGTACCTGTCGTGGCTGAAGATGGCGCAGACAGGTCTGGGGCGAACCTCCCACCACCCGGCCTCTTTGTGCACTCTCGGGACCGCTTGAAACCTCAGCACATTGTGTCTGGTGGCCACCACTGCCGGCTTCGACCTGGCCATGCTGTGCTGGATGAGCCATTTCTGCCGCAGGCTGGGGCTGTGAGTGGTCCACCTGACCTACGGCCTCTTGGCAGACGCGATCCCCCTCACAGAGACCAGGGACCGGCCACAGGAGGGGATCGTCCGCATTCCGCAGTGCAGTGAGAACCAGACCTCCCACCTCCTGCTGCGTACAGACATGTCCTTGACCGAGAGCTGTTTACCCGGGTGTTTGGGACACTGGGCAGGCCCAAGTTAGTGCCAGGAAGCCAGCTCTCTGTGGGTCACAGTGAGGGACAGGCAGCCGGGGCGACACTGCCAGAGTGCTTGGGATCCTCAAGGCCACACCACTGGGATCTCAAGCTGTGACCTCTGGGGAGCCGATCACCGGGACCGACATCAACTCGACAGCCGACCAAGGTCGCAGCTGCCAGGGAACTTGTTTCAGGGGGATAGAGGCATTCTTGAAGCAAAAGCTGGCCACTGACTTTGGAGGACAAGCCCTCTGGGCAGATGCTCCCTGCTCTGTCTGACGGACAGCAGGTAGAGGCCAGAAGCTTCCAGTCATGAGCCAGTTCTTAGGACTGGCTCTGGAGAAGCCGAGCTGCCCGCCAAGCCTAGAAGCAGAGTCAAGAGTTCTCGAAGCTCAGAGCGATCTCTTGTGATAAACACCATCACAGTGCGAACAGATGTGGCCCTTGCGGTCACAACCTGTGCCAGGCATCCAGGCCATAAGGCAGTGTCTACGTGTGTGTGTGTCCAGAAGCCGAAAGCATTGGATGCATGTCACAGCTTCACATCAGTGGTCACTGCGTGCCCACTGGGCAGGCAGTCAGAATCCTGGGGGGGGAGGGGGGGTGGGGTGGGGTGGGGTTGTCTGCTCATTCAAAGGTTCCACAGAGAAATCAAGGCCCGACCTGCTGCCTCTGCTCTATTTCATCCACACACGCCTCCTGTTATAAACCAGGTCAGGCATCTCAAAAACAAAACAGAATGCATGACACAATGGATAAGTAAAATAAAAAAAAAGTTCAGCTATATTTGCATATAATTAACTCTTCTCATCCTAGGTATTCATGCAAGAGAAAATAGCATGCATGCTTTTTCTTACACATACATATACACCACCATCAATGGATATTTATTGTAACCTTATTCATGAGTGTCAAAACTGGAAATGGCATAGATGTCTTTCAACATTAGAATGGACAATGCTGCCTCTCTAACATTAAAACTTACCTAGCAATAAAATGAATAAGCTATTACACACCAGAAATAAATACATCTCAAATGTGTGTTTCTATATAAAAGAAGACAATGCAAACATCTTACACCTTGTGTGTCTCTATTAATATTCTCCTAGCACCAGTAGACTGAATATTGACTAAAACATTTAATGGAACTGTTGAAAGGAATTGCAAAGGGAAATTTCAGTTTCTGAAACTGTTGTGTCACATGAACAGATACATTTAGTAGGAATAGCACCAAACAAACCATTACCTCTCTAGCTATACAATATAGTCCTTGTGTCAATAGCCACCTGTATTGTGGAAGACAAGGAGAACAATTGTAGAAAGACTACAGATAAATAAAATAGGAATACGCATGTACATATATAGAGTCACTGTCTATTTTTGAGGATTTGTAAGGAGTAGTGTTTCATATATATCAAAAAACAGTCAGTGTGCTACGCTGGTGGAAACAACTCATAATATATCAGTCTTTGAGAGGCAAATAAGAGTTGAGAGACAAGCTGTAGTAAGGCTTCTTCCAGATAATGAAGAGATAGATGAAATGCTGTTACCTCTGGGGAAGGAGTGGAACAGAAAGAGAGTGACAAAAACATGTCACCATATAGGAAAATTCCAGACTTTCATCTTTGATGCTGACAAATCCCTGAACATTTAAGGAGTTATTTCCCAATTCCTGAATCTACAATGGTGTGTGTGTGTGTGTGTGTGTGTGTGAGAGAGAGAGAGAGACAGAGAGAGAGAGACAGAGAGAGAGAGACAGAGAGAGATCCAAACAATTGTGGTGACTCTTCATAGTTAAAAGAGTTGAGAATGAAGTGCTCTCAGGGATCTGCCAGGTGGGATGAAGACAAATCCAGTTAAGTGTGGAATGGGGCTCTCATTTTCAGCCTTAATTAGGGTAAATGGAACGTGGTGTTAGCATGGATTTAAAGACCTAAGAAAAGGAGTCTAGATATCAAGGATAAACATATATCATCTGTGGATAAAATCTATAGAAAGCTTCCATCACTCACAAGGACAAACTCCACCTGTGCCCAAACAGCAGCGGCAATTCGAGCTGAGGCTAAAGCCCCACACTAGGGTCACCTGCACTCTGTCTCAATCAGCAGCAAAGGTAGGGAAGCACACTCCGATCAGATGTTTACAATGAGGACCACCTGTCATTCTACATATCCTCTAATCTCCACTGTTATCTTAAAAAAACAACAAAAAGGCTTGATACCTTTTTGACAAGTTCAAGAGATCAGAACTGTTCCAGAGCAACAGATAACACATGAGTGGGTATCTCCATGCCCTACAAAACCCCAAACCCAACCACAGAATTTCTACTTTATAAAGCTACACACATACATTTTGTGATTCCATTCTGGGAAACATTCTTCAAGCTTACCTGTTTGTGTGGCTGACAGTACCTCCCTTTTTATTTCCTTCACCTCTTCTATGTCATTGTATTGCTCTCCTTTCTTATCCATCTTCATTTGCAGAAACAAAAAGAAGTCACATGGAGAGAGGTCCGGTGAATAAGGTGTTTGAAATGAGAAAGGTATGCTGGTTTTTTGTTTTGTTTTATTTTCTTTATTGCCCAAGCCTGGCACGTTGAGATGGCTACATGAGCAGCTACAGTGTCGTGGTGGTAAAGCCAGGCCCTATCTGTCACATATCAGGCTCTATCTTTCACATATCAGGTCTTTTTTGTTACAGAATGCTACATATATTTTCACAACTTCTAAATAGAAAGCTTGATTTCTATATAAATAGGAAATGAGCATCATTTTAACTGGGGGTACTACTGCATATCATTGCAGTCAGTAGACAAAATACTTTACTCAATAAACTTTTGGAATGGCTGACATTTTGCAAATTTGTACACTTGTTGGTGTGTTGTGAGTCAGTCTTTAATATATGTTCCTACTTCACTATGGAAAATAGCTATTCATGTATTTTTCAAGAGACAAAGCATGTGTTTCTCCTTTCACTTGGATTTGTAAATGCAAATAAAACTATGCTTTTTTTTAAGATGTCTCTCTCTTTATATATATGATGTGATATTAGTCTTAAATCAATAACAAATCATAACTCCTATCATGTACTAATTGTAGTTATCTTTTTTTTTGGGGGGGGGGGAATCACTGCTCTCCAGTGGTGGGAGTAGGAGGTCCAGCCCCACTGCTGGAATTGAACCTCTGTCCTAGTGGGCCACAGTCCCGCACACAACCACTACACCACCGGGGCTCAGCCCTGTAGTTATCTTCTAAAAACATGAACTTGAATAATTCATTTCATATACATACTGAGCCAGGTGCATATTGAATTGTATATATATATACATATATGCAGATTATATCTGCATATATCCATGATAATTAATATTTGCTTTCATACAGGAAAGAATTAATGAAGACTTGACAGGATTAACTGGGAGGAAAACTAAATATGATTAAATATAGTTGTTTATATTTTTTATACACTAACATGTATCTTATCAGTGACAGAAATTTGAAAGGTATATTTGGATATGGAGCAAATTTCTGAATCAGAAGTAATGAAAAATGTACTAGAGTGTTTGGGGAAAAGTAAAATTACCTGAAATGTCTCAAGAATCTCACAAAATAATTCTAATAAAAGGAGAAAATAAAAATTGCTCTCATTGCAGATTTATTTTCAAAGTGGAAATAATCCTCAAACAAACAAACATGGCAATAAAAAAAGAGACAATTGTGAGAAGTTTACATAAACAGACAGCAGGTGAAGAGAAGAGAAAGGCAGATATGCCTAACATATAAAAGACATACATTATAGAAGGTATGAAAATAGTGTTAACAAGTGATGATTGAAAGCAGAGTGGCAAATAGTACCTGTGGAATCTAAAAAAGGTTAAAATGGGGCCACTTCAATTTAGATGCAAAATGAACATTAAAAGTCTAGAGAAAAAAATGATCTTGGAAGACAAATTGTTAAAAATACCAAGCAGAAATGAAGTAGAGTTTGAGAGGTCTTCTCTCCAGTTATCCTATTATTAAGAACCTTGACAAAGTATACCCTGAATGACTAGAAGGGTTTTTTAATTGTTAATTTTTTTTACAATATGAGCTAAAGAAGAAGCAACAAGTTCAAGTTTTTAAAAATCCACAAACTATTTTTTTACTAATAAATAAGTGAATTGTTTAAAACAGGAAATTGTGACACTAATAAACATAATTTTACTAGTAAAATAAGAAAGTATCTGCATGCATAATTTATAAAAAAATAATCAAAATTTAATTACATATATGTTTGTAACTTTTAGAGTTTCTAAAACCTGATTTAAAGGTTGATAAAAACCTGATTTAAAGGCTTGGTTTGTGAATTTTAGCAGCTCTGATGAATGTATCAAATTAAAGAATTACAAAGGATCTTTTCAGATTTCCAAATCAAACAGGATTCCTTTATCTCACTGAAACAAAATGTTGACTTTGAAAGATAAACCCAATAACCTGAGACTGCACCATGTCCTGGCAGCGATTGCTCGACCAAAGGGAACTGAAAGCAACAGTGCTCCTAAGTCAGTGCTGTTAGTAATTCTTGGTGGCTGCAGAGTCTCACTTTCATTTTCTCCTTGAAATTAAGTACAATTGGTACAACTCCTATTGTATAGTTATCATTGTTTTTAGTCTGGATACTAGGTGGCACTCTCAATGTCCCTTTCTGTTTTCATTTCCTCTGCTAAAGTTTAAAAACCACTTGCAGTCAACTGGTCTGAGATGGAGAGCAGCATTTCTGTTCAAGGAAAGGATCCTTCGGTTTTCAAAGTCTGAGATGGACCTCGTCATCGTCGTGAAGAATGAACGAGAGAGAACAGAGACATAAGGCAGAAAGAAGACAGGGGTCATCAGTCAGGAACCAACCCAGAGACACCGGTGCACACAGAATGGATCCAAACACCGCCCTGTCCTTCACTGACATCACAGTCATTCCTCCATCTTTCAGTATCAGAAAATGTTTCCTTGCTATTCATAAAGTTTCCAGTCTGTAATTCTTTCCAGGTGACCAGCTTTTTCTTTCTTTAATAGCATGTTCTTAGCTGGGAAGCTCTGGCTGGTTTTTGAAACACCAGTAACCAAGCTGCCTGCATTACAGCAACAAACAAGCCACCAGAGCACAACAAGCTAGCACACAAGTTGTGGAGCAGAAGCTTTTGTTTCCTGCTGACTGCGGAAAATGACCGCAGACCGCAGGTCCACCGTTGGCAAACCAGTGATCAACTGTCAGTTCGTCTGTTCAACGTCAATTTTTCTTGCTTTGAGTATGAGATATTCCAACTACAATGTGAGTGCATGGAGTTGTATATCAGGAGGGGCTTTTACTAAGACTACGTTTCTGCTTGTGCTGTTTTTATGGGAAAAGAGGTCTAACATAAAAGAACAAGATTATTTAGGATTGCATGTATATAAAGTTTGTCAGCATGCAGACATCATGCTATGTGAGGCACACCACTTGAGAACGAGCTCGGTGGGGCACTGAGAGCGATGAGGTCGCCAGGGGAAACCAGATGCTTTCCTAGTTTTGCACACACACACAAACACACCCCACACACACACACACACACACACAAATAAAGAACTCACAAATGGAAGAGTTCGTACTAAAGGAAATGACTTGAGGAATATTTTTTCCTGTTTAAATCTAGGATTATGATGAAATAATTGCAGGATATTCAGCAATACTAAAGGTAATTGCTACTTACCTTAACAAAACTGATAAATTATCATGAATTAAAAATTAGGAATTGGAAAGAGTATACAGCTCCTTGCTGTAGAAATACTCATTTATTAACAAAAATTGAAAGATTCAATTTAAAATTATGTGATGTCTTTAATACTTTTGAAACAAACTTTTCATAACATTCAGAAATACATACCCTACATGAAAGTATCACCTATTTTTATTTGAATGCAATATAAACATTGTATGCAATACATATTATATGCAATACTAGTGTGCTTTTATAGCACTCTAATTATTTAATTCTGTATTTCTTTCTATTGCTTTACTTATGTGCATCTATCAATATGCTTTGATGAGTACTAAATACATTTTTAAGGAAAATGTTTTAAATGAATTGTATTTGTATTTACTAAGTTTCTTAAATATTTTATAATGATATAGCAGATTTTTTAATTTAAAAATTCAGTTATATATATTCATTTATTTCCAGATTTGAGAAAATGAAGCCAGGACTATTGTGCAGATGGAAAGATGGTTTTATTGTACTGAGTCTTAGCTTTCTCAGTTCTGAATGAGTTGAAAAATGAGTCCATTTTTTTTTTTTGTCATAGGCTTTCTCCCTGGAACTATTTAAGTTAAATAACATATCTGTGTACACCTCTTTGTGAAATGGTACAGTTTGTCAAAGGATTTACAGTGATTCACAAAATGCTATATTAGCATAACCTTCATAAAGCAGCTTCGTTATTTATTTTTTTAATGACAAATGTGTCCAAAAATAATTTCATTTATTGTGGGCACAAATTCAATTTCTTAGGTCAATTGGAATGGCATGCAAAATTCTTAAAAATGCAGGGATGCCTTCTCCCACTGGAATGAAATCATGAGCAGTACCACAATAATTTAAATGCAATTTTGTTTCCTAATCACATTAGTATTAGATGTATCATGAAAAATTAAGTATTCTGAGTGTAATAGCTCTATCATGTCAAGTCTAGATACAGTATTCCCCAATCAGCAGCCTGTGTAATGAAAACTCCAGACATCTGTGTTTTTAATAAGATTATCTGATCTTCAGTAGTAGGAGAGAAGATATTATTGTGTCACCTTATAAGCATTATTATCTACTAACCTTGCATTATTTATCTGAATCCCTTTTCATAAACATGAAATTATATTTTCACGGGTTATAAAATAGCTGAAGTAATTGGATAGTTATTAGTCATTTTAAAAATAATGCCTTGGTACAAAATACTAAACTGGCTTAAATGCAAATAAATATAGTAGTGTGTCCTAAACCCAAGCCTTCATTCCGTGAATCCCTATAACATTATTTCTAATACCAACAAGATATCTCTGTTCATGTGACTGTCATACCCTGATTAAAAATAAAATAGGCCCTAGAAGAGTTTTCACTCACAGGATTTACACCAATTATCAATCACTGTCTGTGTTTATTGTTAATTCCCTTTATTCTTATTCAACATAGACACAGATCACCTGGCCAGAGAAAGGCAGTGCCTTCCTTTAGAAGAGATATTTGCTTTCTTAGATGGCCTTGGGTAAAGGACACAAGATATGCCGACATAAACACTTGGTAGAACTAAAGGTTTTTAGAAATTATTGTTACAAGTTAATATTATATTTATCATTGGGAAACAAAACTAGACACTCAGTCTCATCGCTTATCAAGTCACACTTAGCTATTGCCTCATAAAATAGTAAAAAGATTCTATGATCACACAAATAGAACACAGAGCATATTTTGTTCCTTTTTACTGTAGCTTTATTCAATGAACCTTAAGATTATCTTTCCTTCCATTTCAAAAGCCTATCCACATAGCCATATAACATATGCATATGTGTGTGTGTTCTTATTTGATCAGCATCAGTGGCATCATTAGGGTGGTGACAACACGGATACTTTCACCAGGGAAATACCAGCATGACTGTCTGTGTTAGTCCGAGTAAGCTAGAGGAACAAATTTCAGAGACACACATATCGATATAAGGAAAACGTTTATGTACAAAGGGAATGTGACACTGAGAAGGCATTCCAGCCCAGTCCAGTTCAAAGTCATAAGTCCGTTATTAACCCATATGCCCGAAATCAGTCTATAAAGTCTCCTTCCGACTCATGAACTCACAGGTCAGTGGGTGCAGAATCCAGGCGCTGGCAGGGATCTCTACATGGCTCCTCGCTTCCAGGGCTCAGGGTCCATCAACAGCAGAAGCAACTCATCGCTGGCAGAGGTCTCCAAGTGGCCACCCCAGCCTCAGAGGTCTGTCTCAATCAGGGCAAAGCCGTGTGGTCTCTCTGCTGGCATCTCCAGCTTCTCAGATGCTGCCATCTTGTCTATGATTAATCGTCTCTGAGATTAACTCCCAACAACTGGGGAAGACAGCTTCTCATCTTCACGAGGGAAATATCCCGAGATTTCCCAGAAGTCTTAGGAGAAAGTCATGCCTACATAGAGGCCTCATTGGCTGCTCAATGGCTATCTCCAGATTAACAGGCTAGACTCCACCCCTACATTTCAATCATAAAATTAACATAAGCACATGACTGCCACACTGTCTAAAGCACAAATGTTTACTTTCGTAAAATAAAATTATCTCAGCAGTTAGTTATAGTATCAAAAAGTTTTCACAAAACCAGTTTAAATATATACATGAACATTCAATTGCAATTAATACATTCTACCATAAATTACTTTTTGAACCTTCTAATCTGTGCTGATCAGAACTGCCTTAATTGCCGAATTGAAATGACATTGAAATTGCAGAGCTTGTCGGCATGGGCTGAGGGAGGTGTTCTTATGATCACGAATTTTGACTACTGTTTTATAATAATTCATATTTAAATTAACAGTGAAATGCAATTTTTATATTTGCTCATTTGTATTTGCAACATGTGTCTTTGTTTCAAATTTGAGGTCAACACAATTTCTCAATTACAATTCAAGAAAATATATTGTCCATGGGTAATATATGTCTTCAATCCATTTCTACATATGCAAAATCCAAACTAGTCTGTCTTATAAAAATGTAAGAGCTATAACATCTGTAGGATAGACTTTTTTTGTAAATAACATTATTAGGTAAGCTACAATTGGAGTCGTCAGCATTTTCTGCCATTGAAGCATACCATAATTAACTACATAACTCTTTTTCTCATCACCTAAGTTACTGTTAAATGTTCCCTCTACACTATCGCTCTGAAAAACATTGTAACTTGAATCAGTATGAATGAAAATGTTATTACTCAGACTAATGCTGCCGGCAAATGGATGTAGGAAATCACTGTTATCCAAAGTAAAGCTTCTGAGGCTATCTGATAGCCTTCACAATCTGGGAATTTCTATTAACCTCTCAGGATTTCCAACTGAATGAAACCAGAGACAATGATTAGTTTCTTAGTAGTGCCTCCTTGGCTGAAATATATAGCTAGGTATAATTTACCAAAAGTTATTATATAATGAAATGTGGCTTTTGGGGTGAAATTATTTTACAGAGAGACTTCGCTTTGTACTTGTACTGACTCTCTAAGTTATAACCTGTTCAGTACAGTTTATGATGTGTTACTTAGTTATTGAAGTCCTATACATGTATAAATCAGTTATTATAACAAGGGTATGCATTTTCAATTGCCGCAGTTGTGCTTCTCTTGGGCCATCTCACACACTGATAAGGTATAGCGCACTCTAAACAAGTAGTAGAATTTGTTTCTGAACTCTCTCCTCATGCAGTAGTGGTTAGGGGTTTGACTGCACTCTGCATAGTCAGCAGTTCCAAGCCTCTGGCATCTCTGCGGCAGAAAGACTTGGTTTTCTACCCCCATAAACACTAACGGAACCATAAACCCACGGGGGTCACCCTGAGTCAACTCTGACCCAATGGCAATGAAACTGGATTTTTGCTTTGACCTCTTACTGGGTGGAAGAATATAAAAGACTATTACCTTGACTTATCTACCAAACTAAATCATCGACACAATGCTAAAAAAATGAAATATATATCTTGGAAATTCACAGTCCTGAATGATTAAATATCATTATCATGAAGAGCGTTTATGCAAAGGTGAAGGAGTCTTGGTGGCTGTGTTGGTTCGGGAAGACTCAAGAAACAAATTCATAAGCACACATATGGATATAAAGGAAAAGTTTATATGCAAGAGGAATGGAACATTGAGAAAGTATCCCAACCCAGTCCAGCCTAAGGTCATAAGTCCGATATTAGCCCATATGTGAGATACCAGTCTATAAAGTCTCCTTCCAACTCATGAACCATGTGCGATGACACCAGGACAGCCATAGGCCAGTAGATGCAGAATCTTGTGTATCCAGCAGCAGTAGAAGCATCACAGTGCTCGCAGGGTTCTCCCCATGGCTCCTCATTTCCAGGGCTCAGGGTCCATCAGCAGTATCCATTGGCAGTAAAAGCATCTCAGCACTGGCAGGGGTATCTCTGTGGCTTCTCTAGCCCCAGAGGTCTGTGTCCATCAAGGCTCCTCCCCCAGCTCCTCCTGGTTCCTGGACACAGAATCTATCAGCATGCCACCATCCTGTCTTGTCAGTAGACCAACTCCACAAAATTGAGTTGCTGGTATTTCATCTCCACTGGAGAAACATCCTGAAATATCAGGAAATTTCTCTGAGATTTCCCAGAACTCTCAGAGAAAGCCATACCCACACAGAGGTCTCATTGGCTATCTTCAGATCGACAGGTCAGACTCCACCCCTACTCTCTTAGTCAAATTGGCACCAGAGTACATGACTGCCACAGTGGAACAGTAAGGGAGTGCAGAATTGTTAAGTGAACGATTTGTTGATGTGGTGATCTGCTTCGATGACTATGTACAGTTTTGGAAACCCTATGAAAAAGGGTCCTATTATTTTGAAAAAGTTCTATTATTTTCTACAGAGTTACATGAGTTGAAATCCACAGGAATCAGAATACAAAGATTAAGTTCTCTGGATGAGGCAATGGGTTTACAGCTGCATTTTAATCTGAAAGTTGGCATCTTAAACCCATCCAACAGTACCATGGCAGAGAGAATTGGAGATCTCTTTCCATTGCCATTAAGAAATATTTACTAAGTAGTACAAACAAAAATGACTCAAAACACAACAAATTTGAAGTTATTTTTACTATTATATGAATTAAAATACATTGAAACAAATCTGTTCATCTTTGTGATTTTTTAGCTTAGTCTTAATTTACTCTATTCTTAAACCATTTTTAGGTTTACAGAAATATTACACAGAGAATTCTGAAATTCCACTACTGGTTTTATCTTATTATTCAAATCTTTTTTAATGTGTATGAGTTTAATGAAGTATACCCCCAAATTTTGATTTTTCAGATATAATTGATCAAACTTGAAATTTCACAGATTGAAGTGTGGTTAAAAAATAATCTATGAGACCTTGTGTTTTTCCAAGTTGACTAGAGAAAAAAGTCCAGTAACACACAAAAATACAGTAGAGTTTTATAGCAAGTATCATAATTATATATCCCAGTCCAACTCAAGTCCATAAATCTGATACTGATCCAAAAGTCTCTCTTCAGACTCAGTCAGTCACATGCAGTGATTAGGAATGCTGCAAGATGACTGGCCTGTGTGTGCAAAGTTATGTGACTCCGAGGCTGCTGGACAGCTTCGTATGGGGTCCAGAACCTCTCAGAGTAGCCAGCAAGCTGGAAGAGAGAGAGAGAGAGAGAGAGAGAGAGAGAGAGAGAGAGAGAGACTTCCAAGGGAGGTCATCAGACTGCGACATAACTGACAG
Source organism: Nesogale talazaci (assembly GCA_004026705.1). Classification (NCBI taxonomy): domain Eukaryota; kingdom Metazoa; phylum Chordata; class Mammalia; order Afrosoricida; family Tenrecidae; genus Nesogale; species Nesogale talazaci. The sequence goes on from PVJH01000758.1 coordinate 173,292, forward strand.
GCCTAAACTCCACCCATATCTTCTTATAAGTGCCATGTTGGCACAAAAACACCTAACTATCACAGGTCTCCAGAAGATTTATTTTAATGGGGGGGGGAGGGGAGATACTGTGTGAGAAATAGCCAGACTAGATACACTTCCTAATATTAGTGTAAGGCTCAGGGGAGGGTGGCAAAAGGTTGAATTCACTTGGTCAGTGCAATCCATTATGCCTATATAGTGAAACTTAAAACAACAAAAACTCTGGATACTGAGATTCCTGTTTGATGAACCACCTCATTTCATAAGGTGACACATCTGTTTTGAGGTTAGGATGGACCATATCAGCTATTTCCTTACACTACTTTCTTTTCTACATTGTGTCTTTTCTTTGGGATTTAAAAAAAAATAATAAGACAGTAATTGGAAGCCTACTATTTTCGTGAATTGTATGGCTCTTAATAAGAAACTATTTAAATTAACCAATAGGTCAGAAATGATGGTGTGTAAAAGCAAACACACAGAAAACACACGCACACTGTCATTGAGTCAGTGTTGACTCAGTGACCCTCTGGGTTTCTGAGAGTGTTTCAGGGAGCATAAAGTTGAGTCTTTCTCCCCCAAAAAGGCGGATGGTTTTGACTGTAGATCATGCGGGTGACAGCCTGACTTTCAAACCCTGACACCTCCATAGTTCCTACAAAGGATGTCTAGTCATCCTCAAACTAGAGTCGCCACGCAAATAGTTACACTGACTTGGCAGTCTGTAGACTGTGACATAAGATCTGCATTTACTGTGACAGCTAGCATTAAGTGAAGTACAATTCACCATGAGCAATATGAGGATTAAGAACACCAACCCCCAGCCCCATGCAGTTGAAAATTCACATATAACTTCTCACTCCCCCAAATCCTACCTACTTCGATGCGTGATACCAGATCCCTTGGACACCTCGTGGTCACACAAGCTGGTGTGCTTCTTCCATGTGGGCTTTGTTGTGTCTGAGCTGGATGGCTGATTGTTTACTCAAGCTTTTAAGACTCCAAACTCTGTATCTCCTGATAGCTGGCCACCATCAACTTTATTTACCACATTTGCTTATGCACACATTTGTCTCAGCAATCCAATCAGGAAAGTGAGCATGCAGTATTATCCTTTATAGTTTTTGAAGTCTGATAACTGATCTTTTGACATCTCGTGGTCCCACAAGCTGATGTGCTTCATCCATGTGGGCTTTGTTGCTTCTGAGCTAGATAGCCACTTGTTACTTTCAAGCCCTTAAGACCCCAGACACTATATCTTTTGATAGCAGAGCACCATATGCCTTCTTCACCACCTTTGCTTATGCATACATTTGTTTTCAGTCATCATGTCAAGAAGGTGAGCATAATAGAATGCCAATTTAATAGAACAAAATGTTCTTGTACAAAGTAAGTACTTGAGTGGAGGTCCAACACTCATCTGCTGTCCTACTACTAACCCTATAAGTATATGCTCGCTAATCTAGTTCTCCCATCGTCATATATAAATATGTGCACCTATGTACATGTCTGTAGTTAAACTTCTATAAATGCCCTTTATCCCCTCCCCCCCCCAGTTCTTTCCTCTATTCCCTTTTACTTTCCTCTTGGGTTTCAGTATTTTCTCTCTGTTACATTACTCTTGATTAGTCCCTATCAGACTTCTCACATCCACCTTGTCACTGATTTTGAAACAATGGTTTTTCCTTTTTCTCTGTACTAGTCAACACCACCTCCTTTCCCCCTCCTCACCTTCTCCCATATCCCCCCTAGAATCATCAGTCCCATCGATTTTGCCTTCAGATTGTTCATCCAACTGATCTTATCTAGATAGACCTGCAGAGATAAAAATATGTACAAAACAGGCATAAAATTATATCATTATAAAGGAGAAGGTTACATATTGGGGACCCAAAGCCTATCAATAGTTGAAGTGGCAGCCTCTTACAGAGGGGTTGCAGGGAGGAGATGAGCCAGTTATAGAGTAGTAACAATACAATATGCAACTTTCCTCTAGTTCTCAAATGCTTCCTCCCACCCACTATCATGATCCCAATTCTACCAGACAAATCCAGCTAGACCAGGGGATGTACAGTGGAGTCAGAAACATGGGAATTTAGGATAGATGATCCCTCAGGACTAGTGGAGGGAGTGGTGATACTGGGAGGGTGGAGGGATGGTGGAATAGAAAGGGGAAACCAATTGCAGGGATCTACGGTAACCTCCTCTCTGGGGCACAGACAACAGGGAAGTGAGTAAAGGGACACATTAGACAGTGTGCTATATAAAAAGTAAAAACATTTTGTAAATTATTAAGAGTTCATGGGGGTGAAGTAAGGGAAAGGAAATGTGGGAAGCCTGTACTCGGAGCCTAAGTGGATGGAGGATGTTTTGAGAGTGATGATGGCAACAAGTGTGCAAATGTGGCCTTCATACAATTGATGTATATGTGGATCATGATGAGATATATGAGCCCCCCCATTAAAATGATTTATAAAAACAAGATGGGGAAAGAGCAGCTCATACCAAGGGCTTAAGTAACTGATACTTGGAAATGAATATGGCAACATGGGTACAATTATGCTTGAAAAAAAAGATATATTGAATATTATAAGAACTGTAAGAGCCACCAATAAAATCATTTTAAAATTTTTTTAAAAGCCTACCTACTGGTAGCCTTCTGATGACTAGAAGCTACAATTAGTGAGCAAATGTTTTGTATATGTTATATGTTATACAGAATACTAAGCCTGTGGAAGTGGAGCTTTGGGGATACTTCCCGTGTTGGGCCAGGGTCCCTGGTGGTACAGTGGTTACGCTTCGAGCTGCAATCTGCAGGTTGCCATTCCAAAACCACCAGCAGCTCCGTTGGGGGTAAGGACTAGACTTTACCCTCCAGAGCACCATTAGCGTCTTGGAAACCCACAGGTGTTGCACTCGATGGCGGTGAGCTTTGAGGGCTTTAAAAACTTTCTGCAAACTAGGTTGTGTCATTAGTGTGTTGAAAGTTGTTAATAAGTCTTCTCTAGTTCTTATATTCTATCATGGTGAGAGGCTATAACTCTAAAACACACCTTTCTTGTTTTTATCATCTCATATCCTCTTACTGTTGGAAAGACCATCCTTTGGTCTAAGGGCACACGATCAAGTACAAACACTTACACATGATTACTTTTAATGATATCCAGTTCTCATTACCCCTAATGCTATGTATAATATACTGTGATCCAAACATAACTACTCAATTAATAAACACAGAAAGATATTTATCTTTCTGGCATTCTTTGGTTTCAGTTATGATCTGTATAATATCAGCAATTATACCCATCCCTCCAGGTCCTCTTTTGTAACTCGGTTGAATTTCTTGGACTTCTCTGTTAATACACTGTTTTCAATTATCTTCACACAAAATTTGACTAGTGTGTAATAGTACTGATGTTTTACAGTAAGTCCCACATTTGGTTTGATAATTTTTCTTTGAATTTAGAAAAAAATGCATATTTTCCAGTAAGTCCCCCAGTCCTCTTGGGGTTTACTGTGGTTGCTTGCATGTGGCTCTGAGGCTAGAAGTTGAATCATTAGTGTTTCAAAGACCAGCCAGCTCACCCATGGTGGACATGTGTCAGTGGAACTTCCGAATTAAGGCACCCTTGGCAGGAGAACCTAATAAACTACTTTTGAAGGTTAGCCAATGAAAACTTCATGAATCTTAGGACGTAACTTAATAGAATTTCCTTATATCGAACTAGTTTAGTTTGCTTCATTTTTCACAAACCAGAATATAATGGACACATTATGATTAACTGAAGTTCATTGTATCCATGTGTTCAATTCAATTAACTAGGGGAAAAAATCAGTGTAGTCCTCTATGTATAAGGAATAACTTTATAGTAAGAAGTCATCCTAGCCCAGTCCAACATCAGTCCTTGTGTCCAATGCTAGACACAGCCCTCTTCAGACCCACAAGCTGCAGGCCATTGGCACAAACAGCAGGACGCAGGATATCACAGGTGGAGCCACAGACAGAGGAAACATGAAGGGTACTGACACTTTTACAAGGTGGTTATTCATGCGGGGCCATTGCTGGAGACACCGAGTCCTAGAGAGAAAGAAGGTGAAAAGCAAGAGAAGGGAGAAATTTCTATCTATCTTAAAAAAAAATCTAGGCTTCAAAGAGGTATCATCAGGCTACGGTCTGAGTGATGGATTAGGAGGCACCCATCCTCTTCACACAGCTTCTTTAAGTGGGTGGAAACTCACTGTCACAGCACATGGCGATTCCATCTTTTTGCTAGAGAGATGAATGTGTTGGGGGAAAATTGACACTGCTTCACAGTCACCATTACAGTACAACACAGGGTAGTTTCATCATTCTAAATACTCACAGTGTGCTCTTATTTATTCACTCCTTCCTTGAATTAAGTTTTATAAATCACATTAAAATATTATTGTCTTTTGTCTCCCATGTTCTGTCTTTTAAATTATTAAAATTATATAGCAAATGGATTTTTCAAATTGGATCCTTTTATTTAGTCATATGCTTTGCCAATACCTTCTTGGACCATAGTTTGTTTAATCTTTCTTATATTGAATATCTGGGTTGCTTCCAACTTTTGACAATCACGAGTAGCTGCCTAATCATTCATATATGCAAGTTTTTATTTGGGACAAATGAATTTAGCAGTAAATTATTATAAATGATGAGTGATTGTCCAGGTATTTTGATCTGTGTTTAATATTTGAAGACACTGCCCAACTATCCCCTAATGTGGTAGTGCCACTACACATTACCCATAGCAATGAATAAGAATGCCTATGTCCCCACATCCTCATGAGAATTTGATACTGTTAGTGTTTGGCATATTTGTTACTTTATCAGCTGTATTGTGGTAGCTCATTGGGTTTTCAGTTTTGCTCCAATGGTATTTTTTCTTTAAAGAACTCTTTGTCTGATATTAAGATAGCTGATACTGCATTTTAAACAATTTCATCATATATGATTCTATCATCTTCCTTTCACCTTCACTGTCATTTGAGTTAGAAATAAAACTCTATTAAATGTATTCATGAATCATATTTTCATTCCCTCTCAAATATTCCTTTTTATGCTTTTTGACTCTTTATAGTGACTTATTTCTAAGTTTTATGGGCATAACTGGTTCAGTGGGAGAGTTCACACTTTCTTTACAGGAGATCAGAGTTGAATCCAGGCTAATAAACTTCCAGCTCAGCCACCACCCCTCTGTCAGTGGGATTTTGATATAATTATGATGTGGGATAGACATGAACAGAGCTTCCAGTTGAAGAGACTGAGAGAAAAAAAAAGATAATATACTTCTAAAAATCACCAAAAAAAGCCTTTGATAGATCACAAGAGTGCTTATTGAAGACTCAGCGGCCTACTTGATAAGAGCCACCCACTGAATCAAGGGATTAGGACTCATGTCTGATGCTGTTAGGTGTCCACCAGTCAGCTAGAGCCCCATTGACCCCAAGCACAAAACAGAGGCCTGCACCACCCTTAAAATTGTTCCTCTCCCTAAGGCCATTGTTGCAGCCACTGTGTCAATCTTTCTCCTGGGCTGCCCCTCACTCTACCAAGCATGATGGCCTTTCTCAAAGACTGAGCTCTCCTGACAATTTATCCAAATGAGGCAAAAGAAGTCTTGTCATCCCTGCCTCCAAAGAGCACCCTGGTCTTCATTCATCCTAGGCAGTTGGAGCTGTCCTGGTAGCAGTCCATGGAACTTTTAATGTTCTTCATCAGCACCTCTGGGCTTTTTCAGTCAATGTCCAACTTTCACAAGCAGATGAGGTCAGTGAGAACACCAAGGCATGCGTCTGCCTTAGTTTAGTCCTCAAAGTGAAACCCTTGCTTCTCAACACTCCAAAGGGGTCTTGTTTAGCAGACTTACCCCATGCACTGTGCCATCTCAGCGCTTCACTGCTGCTTCCATGAGCATGGATTCTAGAGCCAAGCAAGACAAGCTCCTTGATAGCTTCTTTTTTCTCCCCTTTATTTCTTGCAATGTTACTTTTTGGTTCAGTTTTGAGGATTTTGTCTTTCTACAGTAAATCATGATCCATACTAGTCCACCCTTCTCACTGTCAGCCAGGAAGGTTGCGTCACCTGCATATGGCAGTCTGTCCCTAAGCCTTCCCACAATCCTGACGCTGTATTCTTCCTATGAGCTAGCTTCTCTGGTGATTGGCTCAGCACACAGCTTGAGCAAGAGTAGTGAGGACACAATCCAGACATGTGTAGTTCCTAATTTTCCAGCATGCCATATCGACTTGCTCTTTTTGCATAACTGGCTCTTGACTCATGTCCAAGTTCCTCGTGAGCACAATGAAGTGCATGAGAACCCCCATTTTTCTCAAGGTTATCCACAAAGTCGTATGCCTTTGAACAATCTACAAAACACAAGTAGACATCCTTTTGGAATTCTCTGCTGTAAACCATCTCAGAATTTTATTTCTTTTCCTTTATTTCTTTGAATTCTGCTCTATTCCCCCCTCTCTTTTGTTTATTGTTCATGTGAACTATTTTAGAGTTCCTTTATAATATTTGAGGTATATTTGTAGGCATATTTGTTATCTTTGTCGTTGCTCTTTATATTGTTTATTTGTTACTTATAGGCTGCTATTGATATTTTGTCATTTTGAGTGATGCATAGAAACAAGATGTCCATTTAGATCCCTGTGGCCTTTTCACTCTTCAAATGGAATTTATAGATTTTAGAATGAATTATGTAGCCTGGACTATCTTTCCATTCTACATTTTGATATTTTTATCAATATGTCTCTGTTCACAGTTTTATTTACTTATTTTATATTTCACCTTTGATTGGGAATATCTGTGCATTATACTATGTACTCATCTGGATGAGTGGGAGAAAGTGGTTAAAGCATATTCAGAAGCGAACTGAGAAGTCAGAGTCACTCAGTGGGAGAGTGATGGAGGATTCTGCTTCTGTGCAAATTTACACTCTTAGAAATGACAACGGGCACTCCCACTCTGTTCTGTGGGGTTTCTGTGAGTCAGAATCAACTGAGTGACAGTGTGCTTGAGACTCTAATAAAACACTAAACATTTAGGGAATGCAGTGAAAAACAATATAGAATGATATTGTAGATATTGTATTTATTTTCACTTTAGAAAATGGTATCCAAAAGCGGTTTCTAAAAATTGATGCTTTATATAACAAGGTTAAACTCAATGTTATGAGTCTTCTACAGATACTAGCTCTTCCAAAATTACCGAATATCGAGTTCTTCCTTGTTTTCTCCTCACATCACCATATTAATTGAAAATGAAATATTGCTTCATTCTAACCTTAGCATAATGAAATATCACCTTATTGTTTATTCTCTCAGAAATGTTGCAGAAGCCAGCTCTGCAAACAGATCTAATAAAATAGAATTTGTATCAGCTGAATGAGCATTTGTTGGATAATTTTCTTTTACATTACAAAGACATTTTCTATATAAAGAGAGAAATGGAGCTGGTTTGCAATATTATCTGCCACAGAAAGACAAGAGAATCATTGCTTCAGGCACCAATTTTATTTAGTAACATTGCCACCAGACTGCCTTTATTTTTACAATTGCTATTGATAATAGCTCATGACAGCTCCCTGAATGTCAGAGTGGAACTGTCAGAAGTAGATTACTACATGTCTCCTCTAAGCTGCCTCGAGCTGGCCTAGAACATACAGTATTTCAGTTAGTAGCTAAGTATATCACCAATTTGCAGCAAGCAGGAGTGGAATTGTGGGGAAATTTGTGGTTGTGTGTGTGTTCTCTGTCCTCTTTCTTCAAATGTTGGCATCATTAACAAAAACCAATTGTGGGGAAATGAACACTACAGGCCAACGTGTTTTTTTCCAATGCACTCTTATCACTTGTGTTCTCTCTCAAACTTGCTCTTTACCTTTGCTGCAATTCTCTTTTTCCTCCAGGTTCTGTATTTCATTGAAAGGACCACACAGACTTTACAGACAATGCCATGATTAGCGGATGTATTGCAGAAGTTCACTGGTGACACTGCAGGTGAGAAGTTATTCACTGAGGACATTTTACAAAGTTCTTTCAGGACTGATGATAAATAGCCAGGGGACATGCCAGCCACTCAGCTGTAAGCCTCAACCTGAAGACATTTAGGGGGTGAACTCCTCCAAGTAAGTTCCTAGTGTTACCCTCCTGCACAAGCAAGCCTCCTCCCCCCAAACACTCAGCTTTACTGTGGGCTGTGAAGTTCATCACTCTATCCCATGCCAGGCCTTCTGGTCCTGCTGCTGCTGCTGCTGTTGTTCTGCCACTCTTCTGATATCACAGCTGTTTTCTAGAGCAAGGGTTCAAAGAAAACACTCCACTCCTAGGTCTTGCTGGTAGTGAAAGACTCTCTTCCTGTTTCAAAGAAAGATAACTTCATACACAGCAGGACAGCCATCCCAATGCAACGTGTTAAAAGTCACTTGCAAGTAAATCACCTATGTGTCTTCCTCCATCTTTTTATCTTTTTATCCAGACCCATGCAGATTGTTTGGTTGGATACAGAGAGATTTTGACAGAAATAGGCACATTAAATAATTCAACGCCCTTGGCACCAGTTATGCAGATTTGTGGTTGTGTGTGTGTTCTCTGTTTGCCCTCTTTCTTCAAGTGTTCGCATCATTTACAAAATCAATCTTTAGTTTGTTAAAACTGAATTTTTAAGTCATGCAAATGTCACCAATGCACAAGCATCGGAACTTTTCTTATGGCACTAGGCGCTGTCTTAAAGATAAAGCAACTTTCCGAATTAAAAACGATTTCATCATCATGTAAGTTTCTTCTCTTTAAAAATGCAGAGCTTTACTGATGATTATCATGCACACTCAAATTCAGAAAATGTCTATACGTAGTATATATTTTATATAAGTTACACAGAAATTATAAAATGCAAAATGGGTGCAAATACATCAGCTATATGTATTACTAATATTTTATATAAGTAATATAATATAAAATAATATTAAATAGAAAGTGTATTACTAAAGATATGATGACTGGTTTGTTTAATATATATTAGTATACTCTTTAGCCCCATGAACAACTCTTGATAAATTTACAAATGTTATTTTTATGTTTCTATACAAACAAAATTATTTTGTCATAAGAGTAAACTGGGGGATTTCATAGTACACACTGGTCAAATATATTCACTTATGTCTATGCAAAAAGTTTTCCTTTACACAGATATTGATTTTTGCAAGAAACAAATTACCTAACCAGTTTTATGTGACTTCTAATCTCACTGAAAATACTATCTAGCTCTAAATCCTATTTTTTCTATTTTTTGTGGAGATGCTACTTTCTACTTTCTATTAACAACACCTTTGACAAAGAATTCTTTACAAATTTAAAAGTTAATAGCCATTTAATAGAAGCTACTAGTTGTCAAAATGTAAAGTAAGAATAAAGGACAATGAAATTTGAAAGCACAGAAAAAGAAAGAAAAGATGTGTCGTTCTACACACACACACACATACCCACAAAGGATAATTCGAAAAAACTTTGGAAACAATATCTTCTGGGAAAAGAGGACTTACTCTATGCATATAAGTCTTATCATTCATTCCTATAAATTATCTTCCACTCTCTTAGAAATGGCTATTTTAAGTTATGCACATATTTGGTACTATCCTAATACCCAGAAGAAACATTTGAAAAAATATAAATCTGTAGGAATTATGTGCCACATATTATTTACTTAGACTATCTATATTATTTTTATTGGCCCTGAAGTCAGCTCCCATACACAATATAGCACAATAAAATGTTACTTGAGCCTGTGCCATCTGATGCTATTACACATTGATGCTATATTTGAGTTCAGGCTCCATCTCAGGAGGATTCCCTTCATTTTCATGACTCTGAAAATTCTTTTGGACATGTCAAGAGAGCCCAGCACCTGGTAAAGAACAGCATGCAGATAAAGTAGAGAGGCAGCCAAAAGGACCAAGGATATAGGGGCAATATGTACTCATGTCAATTTCATGATTGGGAGTCTGGGAGGGAGGTGGTCCAACTTGTCAATCTGGAGACAGCCAATGAGTAGCCAATAAGGTCTCTGTGTGGGCATGGCTTTCTCTGAGATTTCTGGGAAATCCGGCAATATTTCCCAATTGAAGAAGGGAGAATGGACTGAGTGTCTAAGAGATGAACTACTGAGAAAACGAGATGACAGCATGCTGATTGTTCCTGATTCCTGGAGAATAGAGGAGCTGGAGGAGAAGCCACATCGGCTTCCCCTGGAGCCAGACCTCTGGGGCCAGAGAAGTCATAGAGAGACCTCTGCCAGCGATGAGATGTTTTTATCACCCATGGATACTGCTGATGGACCCTGAGACCTGGAAATGAGGAGCCATGAGGGGACCCCTGCCAGAGCTGGGATTCTGCACCCACTGGTCTGTGACTTCATGAGTCGGAAGGAGACTTTATAGACCAGTAAGGGGCATAGGAGCTAATATCAGACTTATGACTTTCAACTGGACTGGGTTGGGATGCTTTCTCAATGTTCCATTCCTCTTGTATATAAATCTTTCCTTTATATTCATATGTGTGTCTATGAGTTTGCTCCTCTAGTCTATCCGGACTAACACAAACATTAAGGAAATGAATTGACACATTAGGCTTCTCAGGTGGGAAATGCCTTCTTCCTTGGCTTTACATGAGAAGGAATTCATGTCAAAGCCTAGTTTGTGACCAAAATGAGGTTATTTTCTTAAAAAATAAAATATGGAAGAAGATTCAGGTTTTACAGGTACTGAAAATGGGCAAACTCATGGGACTGCACACCCTCATGTGGTAACCTGAGGCCAGAGAGAAGGAAACGTGGCTGAGGGGGGGACAAGACTAGAGCTGAAGGCAAAAAAGAAGGAAAAGAAAGGGGGGAGTGTCTTGCAGTCAGTTTATTTGAGGCATATGGCTGGGAGGCAGGGTCAAAAGTATTGGTTGATCTCATTGGCTGAATTAAGCCCACCTGGGCCTCATTGGGGCACCCAGGTGTACTGCCCACCTGGCTCAGGCTTGACTTGACCCTTGTCTAGTATTCTTTATGGCTGGCTAAGGACTCACTTGATTTTTCAACCTCCTGTAGGGGGGGTATTCATGCATGGAGCGGGACAACCCCAGTCCCTGTTTCTCACTACCTAACAGATACAATGGCTAAAACAATAGGAACACTTATAAAGATAGTGCAGGACTGTATAGTGCTTCCTTCTGTTGTGCGTATTTAGGATCAAACTGACTCTAGGGCTCCAGAATACAGGTTACCAGCCATGCTGCTTCTTCCTAGTGAATGGTTCAAAGTTAGCAAGGCGAATCAGCACTTATTTTTCTAATACAGAGCATTCTGTTTGTGTTGGGTATCAGCCCCCACAATCAAACAGGTCCAAGGGGCGGTTGTGTAACTGTGAGATATGCTAGACAGGGGTCTCTAGAGAAACAAAACCAGAACACTAATAATTTTATATATATTTATATAGATATATTTATGTAGATAACATAAGTAATAAATAGTCTATAAAGCAACACAAGTGGCTCAGTGCAACTCAGTCCCATGAGTGTGCTGTGAGGCACTGGACATCTTTCAAGTCTTGAAGGTTTCCAGGTAGTCCTCTGTAAAGCAATCCAAGCTAGCTGGCCACAGGCAGGAAACAGCAAGGCAGGCCACCAACAGTCAACCAGATGACAGCGTCCGACAGTCCCCAGCTCAAGAGATGTATATCCCAGTAGCTTAGTGAAGCAGGACTTGAAGGAACCTCACACTACAGTAACACATTTTACAGGTATTATAGGTGCCCCATAGGTAGTTGTGTTAGTCCGGGTAAACTAGGGAAACAAACTCATAGATATGCATATGGATATAAGGGAATGGTTTATATATAAAAGGAATGGAACATTGAGAAAGCATCCCAACCCAGTCCAGTTCAAATTCATAAGTCCGATATTTTCTCATATGTCTGATACCAGTCTATAATGTCTCCTTCGGACTCACAAAGTCACAGGCCAGTGGGTGTAGAGTCCCGGTGCTGGAAGTGGTCTCTTCATGGCTCCCCGCTTCCAGGGCTCAGTGTCCATCAACAGCATTCAGTGGTGGTAGAAGCAACTCATCGCTGGCAGAGTCTCCACGTGGCTTCGCCAGCTTCAGAGATAGATCTGTTTCTCCCTCAGAGGGTGAGGCCGTGTGGTTTCTCCTCTGGTTCCGTCAGTTCCTCGGATGCTGCCATCTTGTCTTTTCCCTAATTCATCATCTCTGACACTATCTTCCAATAACTGGGGAGATAGCTTCTCATCTCCATGAGGGAAATATAACGAGATTTCCCAGAAGTCTCAAGAGAAAGCTATGCCCACACGGAAGCCTCATTGGCTATTCAATGGCTATCTCCAGATTAACAGGCTAGACTCCACCCCTACACCTCAATCATGAAATGAACCTAAGCACATGACCACCACAGTAGTGTAGCTTGCAGATAGAGGCAGAGAACAAGGAACACTGCCTCACACTGGTCTGATGATCAAAGAGCAAGAGGCATAAAAGGCAAAACTTGCTGAGCCATTTATCTCTCTGTCCTTCAATAAATCCTACATGTGTTCATTGGCCATGTTAGCACAATGAACCTACCTATCACTAAGGGTAAAATTATAGAGATATTAGACAGTATAAGACATGCAATTGCTTACCTCCTGGACAGCCATGATCTCAGTAACCTGGTCCACACAGAGAAAGTATATTTCCATGTCATATAGACACTTTGTATATTTCCATGACATATGTACACTTTCAGGGATGTGAAAGCCCCCTGATAATATCATAATGGGAAAGGGTTGTACAAGGTACATGCATCGATCAGAGGGGTATAAACTAGGGCTGCACATTCAGTCAGAAAGGGAGACACTAAGGGTACACATTTGACAAGATGGGTGGACCCTAGATTGAAGATCCTAGCCTAACCTTGGTCCTCCTTGAGTGGGATCGAACTTCCCTCTGGATGTTTCTTCAAGGTGACAATCCACTATCCTTATCAGAAGGGAGTGGGTCCTACTTAGGGTGGGACAGATGATAGGGTCTCGTTGCTCTAGATGGCTGGTAACCTCAGGAGGCAACCATTGACTTCCACGTATAGTCATTTACCATGTGTAGCAAAAGGAGCATCCTAGGTTTGGCATATATTTGGGGAACCACCTGGGGAAAAACCCTTCTGCATCCTACACTGTTAGTATTGCTACAAAATCATATAAACATTTATTAATAGAAAAGTCAAAATGTGAAAGTATTGTTTTCAACATATTCTCCATGTAATTTTATATACTTCCAAAAGTCATGTTTCCATCTCTATAAGCTTCCCCCAAATAGTTCTGGAATTGTCAATTTGCACTCTGTCAAATAGCAATTTTAAACTCCTTGGATTCAAATTGTGCTTCTAAATATTCTTTGAGCTTGTGGGAGAAGACGTTAAAGGGGTAAAAAACAGTTATAGAGGACATGTGGGAATGTGACATAGCTAGCACAGGGAGGGAGTGTCCACTGAGCATGCTCAGAGGTTTGAGCTTCTGGCTAGGAAGGTGTGGTACACTTGGGAGTGGGTTATACCTGGCTTGGTCCATCTAGGTGAGGGGAATTCAATTCAGCCAATGGGATCGACTGGGATCATTGACCATGCCTCCCAGGAGGACCAGAATAGCCTGAGTTTAGAGCCCTATGGCCCCTTGGGCTCCTCAAGCTGCTCCTTAGAGGCCGGGCAGCCATTCTCCGACCTTGAGACTCCAGTGGGGATGTGAAGTGCCCTGAGGGTGCCTGGGCAAACCTGGAATTGTTCTAGCTTCCGTAAACCTCACTTGGATCACAATCCAGGCTTTGGAGTGAGTTCTTTCTCCCGCGAAGCCAAGGACCGAGGTATTTCTTCCACGAGAGAGCTCTAACAGTGATGTTTGAATGAAAATGAAATAGAAGACCTAAAAATAACCTAGATTGTAGGCTCAAATATGTAAATAATCTAATATCTAGGCTATTAGTCTACAAGCCTTCTATTTCATTTTCACAAATTCCAAATTTCCTTAATTCATACTTTATACATTTCACACTGCAATTACTAATTTTCCATCAACAAATGAATATCCAGATGACTTTAATCTACATGCTCTATTAAAGCAGACTTTACTTTTAGGAAGTAGTTGGTTCTCTGTCCTATGTTGAGTACCTTCTGAAAAAAGGGTGTAGTGGTGTAGTCGCTATCATCTGTTGGGCTGCAATCGCCAAGGTCAGTTGTTTGAAACCACCAGCCACTCCCACATAGAAACATGAAGCTCTTCCCCTATAAGAGGATGATTTACAATCTGATTATGGAAAAAGGAAAAGTACCAGAGCTAAATTATGAACACCCGATTTGTAGAAGTCTACAGAGGACAGTGGGAGCCCCTGACCCATCTGCAGAGTATGTGGTCCAACTGAGGCCCTGGCAGATGTGCTCTAGCCACAGGCAAGTCTCAAAGAGTCTTGTTGTCAGACTGAGACCACTGTCATCTTGACTACGCTGAATTGAACTTGATCCTGGCTGGAATTCCTCCCCATTGACTCGGCCTGTGTTGGTTCTGTATGCAAGTAGGTCTTACTTGTTCCATGCTAGAAATTTCTTCCTTTTGGAATGTTGATGAGGGTCTTTCATTTTGCTCTCTGCTCATTATTTGACTTCTGGTTTTATACTATCAAAAGTACTATTTGAGTTTCCCAGTTTGTGACCCCAAAGGGGAGTGAATGCATATTGATTGTAACTGATACAGGGATTGATAGGGAATGCAGGGGTGATGGGAAGGGCAGGGGTGCTTCAGGAGTGGACAATGAAATGGAATGGGGGTGGAAGTACTAGAACAAATGGTGATTGCACAACTCATTTTAGGGGCTATTTAACCATGGAGTTTGGAAATAGGGGAGTAAATTGATAGGAAATGGTAGTATAATTATCCTTTATATGATTGAAAAATGAACTGTTGAAGTGTATGCTTGTAAATCATGTCCCATGAAACTTTTTTAAAAGAATGGTGAAGCATTTAAAGTTCAAAAAAAAAAAAAAAAGAGTAGCCACCTAGGAAATACCCAGGGACATCTCTATCTGCTCTATCTTAAAGGTTCACCATGAGGCTGAATCCCCTGGATGGCAGTGAATTTGAGTTTTGTTTGTTTGTTTGTTAGGCTTTGATCTGAATGACCCACTTTTCAGCATTCTGTCAGAAAATATTCTGATCTTATCTACAAGATTTTCATTAGTTGACTTTCTTCCTAGTCTGTCTTGCCCATGTCTTGTACCTCTCCCAGAATTTGAAATACTAGTGTTAGGACATCTAATAACAAACTGTTTATTCTACTTGCTGAGTATTGAATTACATCTCCCCCATATGTATTGTAAATTCTATACCTATGATTATATTCCCATTCAGGAATGTATTGTGTCTGCTGTGTTCATTAGGTGGGGTAATCCTCAGGCATATCTTGAGTCAATTTCTTGTGAGACGCAGAAAAGTTTAAGCTGGAGCGTAGCAAATGCAGAACTTTCAGCAGAAGCTCCAAGAGACATTTAATTTCTTCCAGGTTAATCCCAAATCTACCTGTACAGTCAGATATTTAAAGGTAATTTTCATGTCATGGTCAACCTTAGAAAGTGTCCACATCATAAGATGAGATGATACCTGTTGGACATTTTCATTCTGTGCTTGCTTGTTAAAGCCTAAAAATAAACATAAATGCCATCCAGGTCTCTGTCCATGCTGATGCCTGCAGAACCCATGATGAGTCTGAGACTCATGCTATTTATTCACATAATTAAAGAAACCCTTTCTCTGATTATAAAATCCTTAGTAGACCAAGTAGTTAAGTACCTCAGAAGTAAGAACTAACTGGTGATCCACATTGAAAGGTCACAGCCTTCTTTTTAGTTAATTTTATTCTCATATTTTAATAGATCCTTTTATTGGAGGCTTGAGCAACTAATCACCATCCATGCATATACATCCATTGTGTCAAGCACATTTGGACATTTGTTGCCATCGTGATTTTGAAAACATAGCTTCCTTATTTACAGAAACAACAACTTCTCTGTATTCCACCACTTTATAATTAACCCCAAGCATTGCATACACTTCATTTGACTATACTTGGTGCAGTGCCTCAGGGAGAGAGAGAGAGAGAGAGAACAAACAAGAGGATATTTATTTCCTTGTAATCAGTTCTCTAACATCTATTTGTTATTGTTTGCTTTTTGAAGTCCCAAAGAGTTGCTATTATTATTGTTTGTATTTTGATCAGTTTTTAATAATAATTACCCAGAGAGTCTGAAATGTGTTATGGATGGGCTGATATTGCTATAAAATTTTGTTGAACTTTAATTGAACATAGCTACTTAAGTGATTCTCTAACAAAAATAAATCTCAAAGTAAATATGAAAAAGAAAACCCTTAAAGAGGTTCTGAGTTATGAGCCCTTTGGCTCAGAGCAAAAACATCCACAATAATTTTGAGTCCATCATTATTTGCACAGATAGCATAAATTCATCAACAATATCTGACAAGTTCTGTAAAAGTATATCCCGCTAATATAGCTTCTAAACTAAATAAAATAGCTGTTATTTTTAACTAATGCTTAAAATGATTACAATATTTGTTGGTTCTCCATAGATCCTCTCTATCAGAGAAATGGAAGTATTCTTCAGATAAAGACAAATGAAAAACCTATAATGATTACGTACCCCAAGATAAACTCCTAAAGTTAGCCTTTGCATAAGATACATTCTGTAATTATTCCCCAAATTCTAATATACACGCATATCAGCAATTTTGAATGTGATTTCAGATGTTTCAAGCTTTATATAAATGTTTTGCTGGTGACAAACAGAATGTACTTGGGTTTCAGAGGCCTAGATGTTCTAGCTACTGGTTACCTTTCCCATCTTATAACTCACTAGTTGCTCACTTTGCTCCAATCTTGCTTGCTTTCCTGTTGACACATAAGTTAAGTGAGCTTGGCCCTTTGATTATTCGTGCTCTCAAACTCTTTCTTTGCTTTTAATTTATGTTCCACCCAAAATGTCATCTCATCCGTAATAGAGTCACTACCAACTCTAAGACAAAAAGTATATTTTTGTAGCATCTATAATTAGTTGCCATTGTATGTACACATTAATTTATTGATTATTTTGCTACAGAAAATAATCTCTATTATTTCTATGCTTGTCTATTTCCTTTGTTTTCAATTCTCAACACAAAGATGAGACAAAAATAAACTTGTCACTTAAAAGAGGCTTAGTAAATAGTTACTTAGAAAATAATGAATAAAGAAAATGATGAGTGCTTGGATTTAGAAAAAGTGACAATTAAAAAAAAATTATTATCTTCAAGTGACCAGTTGTCTTTCTTCAGCATATCTTAGCATTCTATGAGTTCACTGCTATAAATTTTAAGATTTTGGAAGGAGACACTAATTTTGATTTTAATTGGATTTCCACTTCCTCGCTGCTACCTTGTCACACCACAGGCATCTCCTTTCAAGTTACTTATGTTAAAAACTTATCTTCCCCCAGAATCTTAAAGAGTCACAAATTTTGAAATACCTGGGAAGCTCTCAGATGTCTGTTGCATTGCTACTCATCTGTCCATCTAAAGTATACCTAGAAGTAAACATGCCCCAGAGAATTATACAAATTCTGTTTCTTTTTCTGTTCTCATTTTATATTTTACTGTGCCTGGAAAGACACTATCAAAAGGAATGATGTCTTGTATCTAGTCAAAATTATATTTCAAGATATATTCCAAAGTACAATGCAGTCTGAGATAGGATTATATCTGCTTTCAAAGGGATTCAATTAATACAACTATTATGAAAATTATGCACCAATCACCAAGATAATAAAAAGAAATTGAAAAAAATTAACAATGTTTCAATCTGAAATGGACAAAACTTGCAATCAAGATTCACTGAAACTTATTGGTCATTAGTAAGTAAAAGTTGGAAACAAAAAAGGAAATATGATTGGAAAATATGATCTTGATGATAGAAACAAAGCTAGAGATCCCCTTGGAGAAATTTGTAAGACTTGTTCTTGAATACCAAATTTTTCTGCAACAAGAAATGTGACTATATATATGGAATTTTCCAAATTGATAACACAGCAAACAAGTGAATTGCTTTTGTGGGAGGTGACAGGAGATCTGCTCAAAATGAGGCTAGTGTTTGACTCTGGAACAGACAACCACTTCATCATATGTAAGTTTAAATTAAAGCTGAGGAAAATTAAATCAACTCCACAAGATCCAGAATATGACCTGGAGTCTACAACATCTGAATTTTGAGAAGATAAAATCCACAAATTTACTGCATTGAACACTTATCACAGAAGATCTGATGAGCTGTGGGATAACATTGTTCATGAGGAATGCAAAAGATCATTAAAGATACAAGAAAAGATCAAAGTGGATGTCAGAAGACTCTGAAATTTGCTCATGAAAGTACAGTAGCTAAGGCAAATGGAAAAAAAATGATGATGTCAAAGAGCTTCACAGAAAATTTCCAAAGGTAGCTGGCGAAAATGAAATAAAATATAATGAATGTTCACAGCCCGAGAGTTAGAAGACCAAAAGAAAGCACCTGCTTAGAATATTTTCAACTGAAAGAACATAAGAAAAACATTGCACTGTTGAAAGATGCCCTGGCCCAGATATTGAAAGATGCAGGAAACATCAAAAGAAGTTGTAAAAAAATACAGTCATTGTTTGAAAAGGGCCTAGTTTACATTCGACCACTTCAGGATGTAGCCTGTGAGCAAGAGCCAATAGTGCTGAATGAAGACGTTTCAGCCATACCGAAAGCATTGACCACAAAGAAAATCCATGCTGGTAATGGAATACCCGTTGAGATATTAGCAAGCTGATGAAGCACTGGAGTCATTTACTTATCTATGCCAAGAAATTTAGAAGACAGCTACAAGGTCCACTGACTTGAAGAGATTCATAGTTGTACCCATTCCAAAGAAGGACGACCCAACACACTGTTGAAATCACAGAGTAACATTGATATCACATGCAAGTAAAACATTCCTGAAGATCATCAAAAAAAGGGTTACAGCAGTACCTTGGAAGGGAGATGTTAGAGGTCCAGGTCAGATGAAGAAGAGTCAATGGAACAAAGGATATCATTGCTGATGTCAGATGCATCTTGGCTGAAAGTAGAGAACATCAGAAAGATGTTTAATTATATTTTATTCATTATTTCAAGGCATGTGACTTTGGATCATAACAAACTATGGAGAGTGTAAAGAAGAATGGAAATTCCAGAGATTGTCACTGTGCTGCTGTTGAACCAAGAGGTAGTTTCTTTGATAGCAACAAGGAAATACTGCATGGTTTAAAATCAGGAAAGGGGAAAACAAGGTTTTATTCTCTTATGATAGGTGCTCAATCTATCATAACTGGTCTAGCCAATCATCTGAGGATCTACATGACATGAAGTGAAATCCAGTGTCAGGATTTGAGGAAGGCTTGCTAAAAACCTTCGCTCGGTAGATGATGCAGCATGGCTTACCAAATGCGAGTACTTGACACACCGGCTGACACAGATCAAGGAAAAAAGCCTTTCACTAACCATGAGAACTCAATGTATAGAAGACCACAACCGTCATCTCTACACCAGTAGATAACATCATGGCATGAAGAACACATTCTGACTTGCTTGTATCTATAAACAGCGCACATGGAAGCATCTGTCAAAGATTAGAAGATGTGTCACCTTGAATAAATCTTCTGTATTGAAAAGCAAGGACATTGCTGTGAAGACTAAGTTGCACCTGACCCAAGCCATGGTCTTTGGGATTGTGTCATATACGTGTGGAAGTGGACACTGGAGAAAGATTCAATATATTTGAATTGCAGGGCTGACACAGCAGACTGAAAGCATCACTGACTGTCAACGGTAGAAAGGAAATTGTTCTTGAAAGGAGTAAGGACAGATTACTTTCTAGAGGCAACAAGAGTGAGAGTCAATTGTCCATATTTTGGACAGGCTTTGTCGGAAGAGATGCGTTCTGGGAACACATTATGCGTGGTCCAGTCGGGGGGCAGAAAACAGGAAGGCTCTCAGGCAGATACATGAAGCAGAGGCTCCAGCAAAGGGACACTTGTGGGGATGGCAGAAGACTGAGCAGTGGCCCATTTAGTTGCACAGAGGGTCACTGTGGTGGACCTGATTTATGGTGGCTAGCACCTGCAGCAACATCCTATAAGATTAATTTTCAGAAATATCTCATCAATTATATGCAATTATGGTAATATGGATTAATGTATGACAAAATGGACTTCATGGCCAAAGTTAATGACAGTAGTAAATGAAGCAATAAAGAGAAGACCTAAATAAAAGATTTAACTAAGTGAGAAGCATTAATAATTATAAATGTTTGGTTTTCTCTTCCAGTCAAATATATAGACATATGTACATTCTTCGGTTATTTATGATCATTTCTTTTGCATATACCTTTTAGATTGACTAAGTTGCTATAAAATGTGTAAACAATTGAGTTTGCAAATGTGTTCAAATGGACACATTTCTGTACTTTTAAGTTCCTTAAATTCCAACAGCACTGAATATCTAAGTGAAGGACTAGCTGAGAGAAAATTGTCAATGATCATGTCATTAAAATGACATATTTTCATAAATCTCACAAAATAATTATGATCACTTGAGCACATCACTCCAGTCTTTCCAAGTTTTAAAATGAATCTTGAAAGTAAGCTATCCTTAAACTCAGGTTTTCTTATTTTCTAGATAAATCCATTTTGTTTATTCAATTTATTAAATATGTGTCGATATTTCACTTGAAGATTTAAAACAGAAATCTGAGCAGGGTTGGATGAGGCAGATGACTTCCAAAGGAACAATGAATCCATGCCATGCCCCACATTCAAACCACAGGAGAGAAGAAAGCCAGTCAGGCTATTCCTGAGCCCACACGAAAGTATTTTCATCCCATATAAATTCCATTTGAAACCACTTTTTTGTTGCTCCATTTCAAAAGAAATCATGATGAGTGAGTCTCCTCTGAATAGAAAAACCTTTTATATACTTGAAAATGGTTATTAAACTGTTCTTCACCCTCTCCTTTGTCAGGCGGGCCAACACAAGCCCCTTTATCAGCTAAAAAGCCAGTGCATTCTAACATCTCAAAATAATCTCGACCTGCAATTGTTGACAGGTTTCTAATAATGCCATTATTAAGACTATGAGAACATAATACTGTCTTCTTTTCTATATAAATTTATACTTTCAAAAAGTATATTTATTTTCATTTTTCTTGGCTTCAGTATTGAGAGATGTGATATTGTGAAAAGCTCAATGGTAATTAGGTTTTCCTCTCTTAAGTTAATAAGGTGTCAAAAAGAAAGGGCAAGTATACATTTTCATAAAAGAAAAGTGTAGGATCCATTCGATATAAATTTAAACTTTAAAAAATCATGACTCTATTTGTCACTGAAGAAAAATAAAATAGAATTTTATTGTAATTAGTCCAGAAACTGGATTATTGCTTTACATCATCAACAAAGTACTATCAGTAGAATGTTAGTAAAGGAAAGAAGTACTGTAACTGATCATATTTTAAAGGAATAAATAAAATTGGGAAGACAATTCTTTAGGTGTGCTCTAATTATTTGTAGAGTGTATTGTATCATGGAATGAAATATGCATGTCATATCTAGTCCATAGAGATAAAAATAGAATACAAAAAAGTTTACATTCTATATTAGGTATTCAGCATAGCAACACACTGAAATTAAGAACAAGATGAATAATATTACTTGCTTGTTTGGATAAGAGAGTGGATGATTTAACATGGCAATAAGCTATCCTGTACTGGTTGTAATACTGTGAAAGGTGGGATGGAGGATAGTTCTCAAGTACTTTGCAACATTCACCTACGGAATTCTGTGGAATTCTAGTGGCATTGAATTTCTGCAAAGAAGATAGCACAGCTTGCAGAGAATAGGAACTAAAATCTGTGAGTTAAAGAATCTCCTTAAAGAGATTGCGAGTTTTCAGTAGTTCAACAGAGACAGTGTTATATCTTAGAAGCTGGACTTCACATATACTTACAGTTAACATTAATGGCTTTAGTACTTGACTAAAACCCCACAAATAGAAAACAAAACAAAAAAAGAGAGGGAGGGAGTGGGGATGAGCAGATTTACAACGAGCTGCCTTTCAATGTTTGTGTGCACAGTTGGCAGCAGACAAAGCAAATCTTCTGTAGTGACAGTCAATAGAGCTTCAAAGAATTCCTATAGTTTAAGTTTCGAATAAACTAGGTGGCTCACAATAAAAACATTTGTAATTTCCAGAATTCAGAGACGGCATTGGTGAGACCTCCCTATCGGAACTCTAATGGGTGAACTGAACTTTAATCCAGACACACGTGTAACCTTAGGACTCAAGCCAGAGAACACATGGTGTCTGAGGAAGCAGTAGACAGCTGTGTCAAGAGTGGTGTACTGTTGATTGGTGGACGAACAAGGTCTTGCTACATCAATGCCTTATATGTTGTAATATACATTTTATTCTGTCAATCCTTGATACTCATTCTGTTATATTTTGCTTATGCTTGTTTAATCAGGTTGTTTCTCAGAGATGTGCTGTTATTGGGGGTCATGCTGTTGAAGCTGTGTTATTTGTTTCTTTGTATTTTGGTCCACTAAACCCAGGGATGCTGAGCCTACAGGGAAAGAAAATACAATCAGCGGTTAGGGTGGGGGGCAGGGGTATGGAAGTGTAGGGGAGATAAAGGGAGATATTGTCAAGAAGACCAGGAAGGAAAAGTATGTTTGGAGACTGATTATGGAAGAAAGTGTACAATTATGTCTGACATAAGCAAACTATGCAAAGATGTGCCATATGTATTAGCTCCCAAATCACAGATTAGAAAAGTATAAATCCAGAAGTGGGTTTTGGGCTTGCATTAAATTTTGGCACCAACGTAAAAAAAATCAATTGTTAGATCATGGCCATACTTGATACTTACCTTCATGAAATGATAACAGAAAATCAGAATATTGTGGCATAGTGGTATAAAAAGGAGTTGAGGGGAACACTGTCCATAGGAATAATGTCTGGAGCCTTTAAGACTCATATTCAAACTAGCAGCCACGCAAACAAGGAATCACCTACATCAACAGAGAACCACACTATCTTGTGTGATCCAAAGATGATAATTGCAAAATTTGAACAGGTGAAAAGTATCAGAGCTAAAATTGTGAACACCTAATTTTTGGAGGGCGGTGGAGGATGGCCTGAGTCTCAAACAAATCCTCAGAGTATCTGGTCAGACTGAACCACTGGCAGGTCTGCTCTAGCCATGGGCAAGCGTCTCACACAGCCTTACTGACAGGCAGATTCCATGTCACCTTGATTATGCTGGGCTGAACTCAATTCTTGGACAATTGACCTCCTTATAGACATGACCTGATTTTTTCTGGGTGCAAGTACCTTTTACTTATACCATGACAAAATCCCTTCCCTGGCTTTTTGAACATTGAACAAAATTTCTTCCCTGGATTTTTTTCCTTCATACACATGATTTGTATTTTTGTCTTTGTACTGTACTTATTTTATCCTAAACACTTTATGCTATTTTTTATTGTTTTCTGTTAGGTTTCCAAGATGTGAAGCATAGGAGTAGATGTTTAATAATAACTGTTACAGGGAGTAGTAGGGAATGCAGGGGTGAAGGGTGTGTGTTGGGGAGGGAGAGAAGATAGAGAGAGTAAATATTGATGGCAGGAAAGGGGTAGAAACACTAGATCAGCTGGTGATTTTGCAACTCATTTTAAAGGTGATTTAACCATTGGGAGTGGGATGCTCGGAAATCAATTCTCCTTGATTTTTAGTTGGGAGATAAAAATACTGGATTATATGATATTCAAATTATGTGCCAATAAAACTGCTGGGAAAAAAATGTTAAAGAGAAAAAAAATATCCCAAGAATCAAGTACAGCATATAAGAAAGAGTAAAACAACCAAAGAGTAGATATATATCACAACTTCAGATATTGACATTGTAAGTATGTATATATATATATATAAAGAATTATTATTGCTAAAGAAAATCTTCTTAATAAAATGTGATTTATGGATCAGTAGCAAGAGCATGTCTACCATAAAACAAATATATTTAAATTTAAAGATGAAATGTAAAGGTTAATTTATAAGTCAAAGGGAAAAAAGTAAAGTATATTTTATAAATGGTGCTAAGATAATTATAGTATTGCCTATCAAAATTGGTGGATTGTTTCTATAAAAAATGAAAAGTGCATTTTTTTTATTATCACACTTTAAAATAGAAGAAATGTTCCCAAATAAATGGGCTAGACTTCTGATAGGAGATGGCATGTTAGATGTACATGGTACATGATCTTCTTCAACAAAGACAAAGAAAAACTAGACATGGGGGAAAAACCTTAAGTCTTGAATCTCTGAGTAATCAAAAATAAATGAACTAAACACCGGAAATATTTGGTGTTGGAATAACCCAGATAAAGAGATCAAGGAAAGTAGCAAACTCTTCCTCAACTAACTACAGCAATCTCAAGCAGGGAAGGCCTTACCACAGTGCAGAACAGTTCCAGAAGTACCCAAACATGAGAGAAGGGGTTGTTCCTCGGCTAGGATTCACACTGACACCTCTTTCCACCCTAAGGCAGAGCAGTGCTATGAAGGTGGCAGTGGGAAGGGGATGGGACTACAGGACTTCCTCACAGCATGGGAGAAAAACACAAGGGATACTGAATCACATCAGGATGGCCATGCGCCCTGGGGTCTGGGGGCGATATAGTTCCATAGATTCTTGCTCAAAAACATGGAGGTGGAGGTTGCATTATTCCACTCCACCCTAACTCATTTCCTGCATAATTTTAGCTAAGGCTCTGATTCCTGGTTTTAATCTGAGACTTTGACAGCTCAGTTGTGGAAAGACTGGTCTTGCTTTAATCTCTCCTCCTTGCAATTCTTTTCCTCCTTCCATTCTGACATTATTTTTTGTATAACACACACACATAGAGTACACACACACGAGAAGAAATATTCCTGGTGCCCATAACCACTTATGACCGTAGACATTAGCCTCACAAAGGGGTCCTTGCCAAAAAGTCATGAGAGGTCAATTCTGATTTGGGATTTGGGTTTGGGTTTTTTTTTTTTTTGATTGTTGTTTGTTTCTTTCTTTCCTCTTTTGATAATCAGGCAAATACAGGGCAGAAAGAGTATAAACATCCCTAATTTCACACAACACTTTTATGACAAGGGAGGTCATCAGGTACACGAGAGGTGGCACTTCTACTATAAGAGGCATCTGTGCAGCACAACTTGTGACCACGCTTGAAAAAACAGTTGTTGGTAAGGGTTTTGGTACTTATGGATCTGTGAATAAATATGGTTGTTAACATACATTTATTTTTCTGTGATTCTTTGCATTTTTCTTTTGCCTGTTATTACTCCTTTCTCACTCCACCTGACAGTACCAATTGTCCTGACACTGCTCAACAAACTATGAATCAAAAACAACTACAACTATTGTCCAAAGGCAACTACTCGGGTTATTACCATATGATCAAACAAGAGACATAAAAATGGTAGACAACTAAATATCACAAAGACAGGCCTAATATCCATTCATATGAAGAAATAAGATAAAATGTCATAAATGAGTAACCAAGGCATAGAACCAAATGACAAGCTTGAGGTAGAAAAGACTTTGGAGCTACCAGAAAAGGAATTCAGCAGAATGATGTCTAAGTACTTCCAACAGGTGAAGAAGAACAATGAAGGGCTACGAAAAAGAGAAAACAAATAAAAACTCAGTAACAAACTTAGTAAAATACTGCAAGAACAATCTGAAAAACTAAGTAAAAAATTAGAACCCCTACAAAAAATTGAAGGATAAAATCAAGATAAAAATCAAGAAGGACAATCCTAGGATATTAGAAAGATACAATATGTGGAACAAGAGGTTGTCGTAAATTGGAATATATCCTCTAATGATGTTTATTTAGTCTATATGCTGAATAAACCATCAGAGAATCTGGATTATATGAAGAAAAGTGCAGCATCAAGATTTTAGGAAGGCATATCAACAAACAACCTTCCATATGCAGATAACACACCTTGCTTGCTAACAGTGAGAGATAATTAATTACTGATGAATAACAAAAATTGCACTCTTCAGTGTGATTTATAACTCACTATAAAGAATGGCAAAACCTTCACAACTGGACAAGCTATAGTTGGTAAGTTTATACTGTATTAATTTCTTACAAACTTGATGCTGTGCTGTATGTGGGATTCAATTAAGTTTATTCCCAGAAAATATACTTAGTCATTGAGAAAAAGCTTGAGAAGTTTTAAGAACATTAAAAAAACACTGCAGAGGAAAAAAAACCCACTAATAATGAAAGAAAAAGTAATAATGAAAGAAAAGACAGAAATATGGAAGAGTGTATCAATTCATAAATTGATTGTTTCAAAGTAGATAATATTTCAAATATAAATATTTGATAAATATTATAAAGATAAATATTTCAAATATAGTTTATCGAAATAAAAGGAATAATCAGGAATCAACACAGAGTAAATCAAATAAATAGTAATAAAAATCTATTAGGTGGGGAGCCAGTGGAGGAGTATGAGGGCCCAGCCCCAATCCCAACTATGTGGACAGTGCCCTTCCCACCAAGGGAGTTTGCTTTGGAGGTCAGCACTGAGGCTGCAGCTAAGGGAGAGGGACATGTCTGGCCAAAGCATAGGAGGAAAAATGAAAGGGGAGGGTGGTAGAGAGAGTGGAGTGCATCCTGGTCCACTGAGCCTGGAGGACAATCAACCCACTCAGTACTGCCATTGCACAAAGACAACCATATGGCCAGTCGCGCTATGAACCACGATGTCCCACGCTGACCCAAGTCCCAATGGGGGCAACATGGGAGAAGCAGGGTTGGGGATGCACTCCGTCTGAACCCACCACACCGAGGCAAGGACAAGTAGAGCACGGAGTTCCAAGGAGAGTGCCAAAGTTATACTTTGGGGCAGGATGTGGCAACCCATCAGCCTCAATTGAGGTACACCCTGGAGGTCAACGAATAGACCTTGGACTATTTGCAGGCTATTCTTTTGTTATTAATGTTTTTAACTTTTCTACATATTTATATATTTTTTCTGGACATTGGCTTTTTGTTGTCATCATTTTGTTTTATTTTGTTGCTCCATCTTGGCAAGTCTTGTTTATTATTATATCTACAAGTCTATCTAGATAGGATAGGCTGGATGAACATTCTGGAGGAGAAAACAATAGCACTGATGGTTCCAGGAAGATGGAGAAGCAGGGGAAAGGAGGTAATGTTGACCATCCCAGGGACAAGAGAACAATTTACAGAAACCCAGTGGCAAGGTGGTGTGAGAGGCCTGACAGGGATTGATCAAGAGTAATGTATCAGAGAGAAATTACTGAAACCTCAAGGCTGAGAATGATAGTAGGACAAGAGGAAAGTAAAAGGAAATAGAGGAAATAACTGGGAGGCAAAGAGCATCTACAGAGGTCTAAATACAGGCATGGACATAGGTAAATGTATTTATATATGATAACAGGAAAACAGATATACATGCATATACTTATAGGGTTAATATTAAGGGAACAGATGGAAATTGGACCTCGACTCAAGTACTCCTCAATGCAAGAACACTTTGTTCTATTAAATTGACTTTCCTTGATGCTCACCTTCCCAACACAATCACCGAAGACAAATGTGTGTGAAAACAAAAGTGGTGAAGAAAGCTGATGGTGCCCAGCTACCAAAGACATAGCATCTGGAGACTTAAAGACTTGAAAGAAAACAAACAGTTGTCTAGCTCAGAAGCAACAAAGCCCACGTGGAAGAAGCACACCAACCTGTGTGATCACAAGACATTGAATGGATCAGGTATCAGTCATTAAAGAACTAAGGAGAGATTGTGGACCCGAAGTCCATCCCCAAGAAAAGCGACCTTACAGAAGGGTTGCAGGAAGAGATGAGCCAGTACAGTATAGCAATGATGAAATACGCAACTTTCTTCTAGTTCTTCCTCCCTCCCTCTATTATGATCTGAATTCTACCTTAAAAATCTGGTTAGACTAGAGGATGTACACTGGTACAGATAGGAAGTGGAAACATGGGGAATCCTGGATAGATGATCCCTTTAGAACCAGTGGGGAGAGTGGCAATACTGGGGGGTCGAGGGAATGTGGAGTAGAAAGGGGGAACCAATGATAAGGTTCTACATATAACTTCCTCCCTGGGGTATGTACAACAGGAAAATGGATGAAGGAAGACAGTGGACATATTCAATATGATAAAATAATTTATAAACTATCAAGGATTCATGAGGGAGGGGAAGGCAGGGAGGGAGTGGAAAGAGGAGAAGCTGATACCCAGGTCTTGAAAGAAAGAAAGAAAGAAAGAAAAAAAGAAAGAAAGAAAGAAAGAAAGAAAGAAAGAAAGAAAGAAAGAAAATGTTTTGAGAATGATGATGGCAAAAAATGTACAAATGTGCTTTGCATTCAATAGATGTATGCATGGATTGTGATAAGAGTTTTATGAACCCCCAATAGAATGTTTAAAAAAAGAACATATTATGCATCAATGTAATTTCATATTAAAATTATTACAAACTTCAGAAAGATATATTTGAACATTTTGAAAAATACATTATCAGAATACATCTTATGAAAACAAAATCATGAACATTGTCACATGTAGTTAAATTTAATTTACAAATGTTTATGCTAAAAGATATAGTGACAGATGAGTATATATATTAGCTATAATATTCAAAGTGCAGATATTTTCCAAATAAAAATAAACTCTGTGAGAGAAGAGAAAATGAGAAACCTAGCAACTCATCTAACGAGAACAACATAATGTTTATATTAAAGTTGGGGAAATAAAAACTTTCACAGGAACAAAATTACAGCATAATTTTGCTTATGAATGTGCCCACAGAAATATTAAAAATTAACATGTCCAATTGAGCCTCACATAAAATATTTATTACCTATTGATCAAATTTGGGGAGCCTAGAAATGCTAACATAGCCTAATATTAGGAAAACAGAATAATACATGTACAAATCATATCACATTAAAAATAGAATTGCATTAATTCAATGTCTATGGGGAAGATTTTAATTTAATATTCAAGAACACTGAGCTGAGGGCTTCATTTGACTACTTCTAACTACGTCAGGAGGAATAAGGCTCCAACTTCACTGCTACCAGGGATAAGTCTGTGAAGCCAAGGTCAGACACACATCCACCCTCCATCCTTCTCTGTCACCCACCGTCCTGCCCACGGCACTCTGCTTTTCCGCTGGGTTTGGTCATCCACTCTAATGGCCACACAGAAGTCACAGACAATGCTTAACAATTATAGAGATTTTCAGCCAAGTTCCCAGATTCAAAAATCATGAACAGAACCCTAAAGATACAGTTTTTTTTGTCCTTAATTTTGTGTGTGTGTGTGTGTGTGTATGTGTGTGTGTGTGTGTGTGTGTGTGTGTTTTCTGAGACATGCTGTCAGGCATGTTTCTGTGGTATTCACCCTCTCGGTCATTTTATCTTTTGGCCTCTGCCCTGACAAATGTTATAAAATTCTCAGTACTTGTAAT
Source organism: Nesogale talazaci (assembly GCA_004026705.1). Classification (NCBI taxonomy): domain Eukaryota; kingdom Metazoa; phylum Chordata; class Mammalia; order Afrosoricida; family Tenrecidae; genus Nesogale; species Nesogale talazaci. The sequence continues at coordinate 203,050 of PVJH01000758.1, forward strand.
TGCTCAAAGTGCACCCCACTTTTTTTATTATCCACACAATCCTGGGTAGTGTGTCACCTTCTTTATCTGGTCGCATCCTCAATAAAATTGAAGAAGCTTTCATTCCAGGTGTGGCTTATTCTTAGTATAAATTAATAGTGTGCAGCAGCTAGCTCATTTCTCCCCTAGATCTGAAGCCCCTTGTATCTAGTTCGTCCACCTCCTGTTATAGTGCCTGTCGATTCCAGGAGCCACCAGTCGACTCCAGACCCAAATTAGTTGTCCAATGTCAGATTCTTAAAGTTTTGTATCCAGTAGCCAATGGTTTTCCTTGTTTATCTTCCTGTCTCTTGTCCATCTGTTTCAGCATTTTAAAAAAGTCAGGAGAAATTTTAGCTTATAATTGACTTTTGGATTGAACAGGACTTGATTACCCAATTTTTACAACTGTGTGAGCCATTTGTGTCCATGTATACATATATGGGTGACTGGATTTGCTTCTCTAAAGACACCTGTGTAACACAAAAATCCACCTTGAAGTAAAATGCTGTCAGTGATAGTATTGAAATTTATGGATCAGACACTAATCACAGGGATTGAATGGGAAAAGTTGAAGAATTCCACTAACTTCTTCATTATGAAATAGATCAAGCATGTAATAAAGCTTCATTGTTAATGATTAGGGATTAGAATACAAAAGTTTCAAACAAAAGAAGATTGTGTTGTTTTCAAATCCTGGTTATAGAAATGAAACTTGATTATATGAGAGAATTTTGCAGGATCATTTGATTTCTTCCTGACAAATATAATTTGAAACAATATAAAAGAGGATTATGCATGTGATCTCACAGAACAGAATGCACAGGAAGGAAATTGATTACATCTGTGGGGAGAGCAGATGTTGTAGTTCAGTAAAACCAGCTAAAACAAGGCCACTACCTATTGTGAAACAGACCACTCAGTGACCATATGAAAGTTCAAGGTGAGGGTGAAGAAAATTCAAAGTGCACAACAGCTAAGCACAACTGTGAGAATGTTGTACCTCAAATTTAGAGAATAACTCAAGTACATATTTGAAACATTGAATATTAATGATGGAAGAGCAGAAATTTTGTCCTTATTTTTCTCATTGGTGATATTTATAATTAAAGGGTTTACATTTAGGTGTTTAATCCACCTTCAGTTCATTTTTTTTATATAGTGTGAGGTAGAGATTCTGGCTTATTCTTCTGCAAGTGAAAAACCCTTATTTTCCCAAGCACTTTGTGTGGAGGAGGCTAACTCCTTCCCATTCAATTTATTTTTGCCCTTTGTTTAAAAAAATTGCCTGTAGGTGGATGGGTTTATTTCTGGTTTCTCTATTGTATTCCATGGGTGTACATATAAATCTTTGTCCCAGTACCAAATTGTTGTGATTGCTGCTGCTGTGCAGTAGATTTTGAAGTCTAAAAATGAGTGTAGTTTCAGTATGGAAGCTTCAAATCTGTCAACAAGGTCAGCTAGTCTATGTACAATTCAATAGAAAAATATGAATAGGCTACAATTCCATAAGTGATCAGGAATGTGCATCATCACATGTTATTGAGAAGGGAATGGATTGTTAGTCAAATAAATGAGGCACAAAACCAAACAAATGGGAAAATCGAGTTCCTATAATACTGGAAACATGTAAAAACATGGAAATCTACCTAAAATAAGTTGTTGAGAAGGAAAACTCTTACATGATTATAGTAGACTGATTAGTGCAAAAATTATGTTAATTATCACACATTATTTCTGGAGTTAGAACTGGAAAAAATCTGCTTTCAGAGAGCACTATCAGAGGTTTGTAATGATTTGAATTGCTTATCATCCTATAAGGAGCAACAATTTTCTATTTATATGAATTTAAAAAGTAAACCACAGGAAATATACATTTATCTTTTTGTTCCTCATTGTATTTTATATGTTGTGAACAGGCTAGTGACAGTATTTGTTTCTGTTCTTAAACTATTTTCAAGAATATTGTTTTTCAAAAAACCTGGGAACTCCAGGATGGTTCCATTAATTACTTCTCTGAAAATTGAAAGCTCAAAGATTCAAATCCACACAATATTACTTTGGAAAAATAGTCTTTAAATCTACTTCAAATGTACCCATTTAAAACTGTATGGAGTGCAATTATATTATGTTATATATGGAAGACAATGAGTGGAATGAACTGGACAAGACTGGCATAAAGAAGCCACCATCATTTTATTTTTTTAAGACATCACTGCCCTTTGGTGGGAGTGGGAGGCCCAGCCTGCCACCATCATTTTAAAGTGACGATGGCAAAATCAAAGATCCACAAGCAAAGATAGCATTTTACCATTGCTTTGGATTGTATACTTACCTTAATTGCTCTTTTGTGGTGATAGCACATTAACTAATTCTGTTAACAGTTTTATCTCTAAGATTGCTTGAGATCATGAAGAAAAAATGTCTGTAAAATTCTTTATGTTGAAAAGACATTTTCCTGTGAAGTCCAACACATCTGATATAAAGATAACTGGCATTGGTGCTTCACTCTTTCACTTGGACAAATATCTGCATTTTGCTAACTAAACTTCCTCACTTTAAAAATTAAGATACTGTTATTTACCCTGATAATTTAGAAAGAAAATGAGAATAATAGCGTGTTCTATTTCTAGTGCAGAGTAGCACTCAAAATATGGCAATAACTTTAAAATACTGTGAAAGCATGGAAAACAAACTAATGAAAAAAGTTTACATGAAGCAAAGTTTTGATAATTAATTTAGATAAAATGTGAATATCATTTCCTAGAAAATAATCATTCACCCTATATTCATATAAACTATTATTTATTATAATAAATATTCTGCTGTTTAAATATTCTGCAGAGAGAAAATTTGCAAGTGCTCAGAATACTGGTTTTGTGTGATATGTCATTTCAGGTTCCATTAAATAGCAACTCCTTGGCAACATGTACACCAAACACCATGTACTCACTTTTACTTGTCTCTGTGGTATATGAAATTTCTAAGAGTATTGTAGAAGACTGAAATTTTCATTCATTTCATAAGGACGTACTTTGAAGATTTGTGTTTAAATATAAGTTGAAAGAGAATTCATACAAAAAACAGTATTTTATAGAGTGCATTTTAAGAAGCTGTATGAAAGCCCAACTTGTAAAACAAACATAAAGTATTGTAGCTTTACTTCCAAATAAACAACCACTGAATTCCTAGAGCACATAATTCTATTCTGATACACAGAGATCACCATGACTCAGAATCAATTCAAAGACTATTGGGCAGTAGCTAGTGCTTTCTGACATTGTTCACACACACACACACACACACACACACGCACACACGCCACAATTTGGCATATTTTCTTTCTTAAAACTTATTTAAATAACTTTGGTTGTGTAATCGTTACTCATGCACACACCTTCTCATGTGTACATTACTGTACTCCTAAGAGACTCCACATAGCCATATCTTTGCTTCTACCTAAAAGTACTATGTTCGAAGATTGTAGGTACAGCATATAAACACAGTGATACCAAAATGTATTACACAGTATCCTTTGCAATAATTTAATGCATTTTTTTGGTATCAGGTTTTTAATGTTTCATAATTTAAAATATTTAGCAAATCCGTTTTACAGTCTAGTTAAAACCTGTTTAATTTACAGTTCTTCATGCTTAGATTTTGTTTCATTTTAAGGATTCTGTGACGCTTCAGGCTGAGATTTATAGACACTCAGCTGTATATCATTTTGAAATTCTGGCTGTATGATTAAAAACTATTGTTAGGCTTGGTTTACACAAATGGAACTATAATGAAGCATGTCGTTAAAATGTTGATGTGTGTTTGTATGAAAAATAATAAATATTATATGACTATATCAGGCATTATTATCAGAGGGGAAAAGCCACAATTGCTATTTTTTTAGTTATAAAACCAATGTTGCAGTGTCTTAATATGGGTACATTTTCCAGGTGGTGTAGTGGTTGTGTGCAGGACTGCAGCCCACTGGGTTGGCGGTTCAAATCCAGCAGCAGCTCTCCAGGAGCAAGACTGAACCTCCTACTCCCACCAGAGGGCAGTGATGCTCCACGAGAAAAATTATGGGTACATTTTTTTCCTGTACTACATTGGAATGATAATAGAGTCTATGTTATATTTAAGCTCAAAAACCATCTTCCTTATTAATTAAAGTAACTTTCTATTGGTTTCTACTATTATTAATGTTTTTTGCAAGTTAGGTAGTAGAAAAGTAACAAAGAATGAGTGAAAAGGATTATTGGCAACATAAAATTTTGGACTGAGCCCCGGTGGCGTAGTGGTTGTGTGTGGGACTGTGGCCCACTGGGATGGAGACTCAAATCCACTAGCAACTCTCCAGGAGCAAAGCTGGGCCTCCTACTCTCACCACCAAAGGGCAGTAAGGCAAAAAAAGGTTTTTTTGATCATATAATTTGTCTCCCCAAAGAGACTACTCAGATATCTGCACTAGCTTCCTGTTAAAGATAAAGACACTAGAAATTTGCTCACCAATTTGCATTAGATGGAATGAAACTAAATTTCTATAGTTTTTTTTAGTAAGTCAACTATGAATTTTCAGTTAGGAGTAAAGGATGTGTTTAAATTTTTTCTAATTATTTATTTTATCTTGCTAAAGTATTATATTAAGTTACATTTGAGTTTTATATCAAAATACTGCAGTGGATTAGTAAAAATTTAAGAGACCCTTTCAATATGAAAAGTTAATTAATTTTTTAGTTTAAAGATAAAACAAGGAGATGATAGAAGCAGATAATATGAAATAAGCTTAACTCAAAATTCTTACAACCTTGTCATAGTTCCTTACCAAAATTGCCAAATTTCCCTACCAGAGGAAATTTACCTTACCAAAATTCCTAATTTTGATGATTTCTCTATTAATTCATTCATCTAGCATTTCATGATCATAGAAATACACATTAATTAGGAAAAATATTTTAAACAAATGAACTCATTGTACTTAAGAAATTCAAAAGTCATATTAATTCTTATATTCAAGAATATACATAAGTGAAAAAAAATCACTTGCTGGAATTTGCTTTGTATTTTTTAGTTATGTATTCTTGAATTTGTTTGAAACTCTTAACCAGTGTTGATCATATCTGTTATTTCTCTATATTGTTTCAAGAAGGTATAGTATATGCGCTCATGGTGTGACCAGAGTTCTATTTAAGTTGACAACAGATTCAAACAAGAATAACTACTAGAAATTTTAAAAATGAAAAAATAAATAATCAAAATAAAATAAATTAACAAGGCAAATACTATCATAAAGGGTATATCTTCTCAATCCCATGCAGATCCCTGAAATTAGTTCCCCCTTTCTACTCCACCATCCTCCTATCCTCCTAGTATCACCATTCCCCACACTAATCCTGAGAGGTTATCTATCTAAATTCCCTGTGCTTCGGAGTTGAAGCACATCCCCTGGTTTAGCTGAATCTGTCTGGTAGAATTGGAATCATGACAGTCGGTGGGAGGAAACATTTGAGGACCAGAGGAAAGTTGCACATTTCATTGCTACTACACCGTATCTTGACTGGCTCATCTCCTCATTTCAACCCCTCTGTAAGAGGATGTCACTTCACTTATTGATGAGCTTTGGGTCCCCAATCTGCACTCCCCCTCATTTATAATGATATAATTTTCAGTTCTTTGATTATTGTTATCAGATTCCCTTGACACCCTGTGGTCACACAGGCTGGTGTGCTTCTTCCATGTGGGCTTGCTTCTGAGCTTGATGATCGCTTGTTTACCTTCAAGCATTTAAGACCCCAGACACCACATGATTTGATAGCCAGGGATCATCAGCTCTCTTCACTACATTTGCTTATGCACATATTTTTCATCAACGACCATATCAGGAAAGAGAGAATATAATGTTATGATTATTGGTTCTGGAAACCTGATAATTGATCCCTTTGTCTTCTCTTGGTCCCACAAGCTGGTGGGCTTCTTCCATGGGGGCTTTGTTGCTTCTGAGCTGGATGGCTGTTTACTTTCAAGCCTAACATTCTTATCTTTAAAAAAATAAAATCAGCATACAACACGAAAACATATCAATGATATGAAATATCTACTAAAATATGATGGACTTAAGAAAAACAACAATTTGAAAGTCATTTTAGTAAAAAAAAGAAAATAACTTTGAGGGTAGCTTTAAATTAACCACATCAAAAAGCAAATAAATAAATAAATAAATAAATAAATAAATAAATAAATGAAATTAATTCACTGAAAGTCAATGCAAAGTCATGGTGAACCTATAGTCATATTCTGTGACTGAAAATAACCAAAAGCTAAGGCATGATCCTTGCATCTGTTAGGTGACTAGCTCCAGGTTTCTTGCACAAAATTTTGCGTAAGGTCTAGATGTTTAGAATACATGGATTTGAATTCCACACTCAAATAGATAGATATGATAGATAGGTAGACAATAGATAGATAAAATATGTTTATCTTTCACTAATAAATGAAAGTCCATCTTCTGATGACTGTGAAGTCAAAAAAAATAAAACTAAAAAAAAAAAAGACTGTGAAGACTACATATCCTCGAATGAAAAAGAGGAGCCAAGGTCTTGTGTTAGCCAGATACTGCTATTCCTCACCTAGTCATCTGGTGTGTAACTTTTATATGTGATTTATTACCTTAGGTAATACGTTAGGTTTTATTTCTGAAAGGATATTCCACAAATGCAAATAAAGTTTCTTATTCATTTTTATTTCTGGACTTCTTTAAAGGTTAGATTTTCCTCTATAGTTACGTTTGAAATATATAAGACAAAATAATTTCATCGTATTTATAGGCTATATATAGATTTCAAAAAATATTGCAATGGAACCTTAAATCCTATGCCACTTTTTTTGTGTGCCACTGAGTTCTACCTTCCTCCATGTAGAGAAAATTTGTTTCCCATATGAGGCTTTCAAGACTTTCAGAAGCAGTTCACCAAGTTTACCAAAATCAGTCTTCATAACTACAATTGGTCCTACCCAAGGGTGACTTTGAACATTTTATTGTGGCTTTTAAATACATGTCCACAGACCAAAGCAATGTCACTTATGAATTATGAAAGGGTACCCTTCAAAAAACTGAAAACAATTCTGCTGGAACTTTTATAATATGCATTTCTCCCCACCATGCAAGCATCAAACAACTTGTTCTGAATTAGTGGACCCAGTGGCATCACTTGAGAAAGTTCTCTTTGGTCACAGTGAATTTTTTTTCATAAAAACCGTTTCACTCAAACCTATTTTTTTGTGATGTCCCCTTTAAGAAAAAAGTATGCAGCTTTGAAATGTTGTTTTCTGCTTAGCGAGATGCCATAGAAACTGTTGTGATTTGAACACAGCTAACACGTGTACAAATGGTTTTCTCTTTTCAAAAAAGTTGAAATGATAATTGATGATCAACCTCTTTCAAGACATCTGCCAACTTTTTGAACTGACAAAAATGTGAACAAACGTCATATACTTGTGCTCTAAGACTGACGACAGACAATTGAAGAGAGAGGGAAGTTATCTGGTCTATCTTTGAAATTGATTTAGTGAATATTAATGCCAGATTTGGGATGGAGAAATGTTGCTGTCAAATTCTTGCTTTTAGTTCTTAATAATCAGCAAAAAACAGCATCTACTGGAAATATACTGTGTTTTAAAAGAAGAGCTCTGACATCACCCAATGCTTTTCCAAGATCATTACTGGAGCTGAAACATTGTGCTTTGCACATGACCCAGATGGCAAACATCAATCAAACCAGTGGAAGATGTCATCATAATCCAAAGAAGTCTGCCAGGTAAAATTAAAGCTCAAGACAATGTTCATTTGTTTTTGTTTTTGATTGAGGGGTAGTATATTTAGTGTTTATTTTACTAGGTCAGACTGTTAGTCAAGTTTTCTATAGTTCTGAAAAGAAAGTATAGCAGAGTGCAATAAAATAGTCCTGATTTGTGGCAGATGGGACTGGTTTTGCCACCACAACAATATACCTGCTCACACAGCCATCTCAGTGTACCGGTTTTTGGCAAAAAACAACATGCCTGCCTTGCTTATGCACCTTACACACCTGATCTCACTGTGCAACTTCTTCTTGTTTCCCAGAATGAAGAGTGATACGAAAGGACAGCAGTTCGATGAAGTAGATGAGAAGAAAAACGAGGTTAGTTCTTTCAGCATCAAACAGATGAGTTTGAAAAGTGCTTCCAAGAATAGAAATGCAGGTCTGACAAATGCAATTAGTGTAATTGAGATTATTTTGCATGTGATAAGGTTGTTTTGTAAAAGAAAAAAAAATGTGCTTGACATACAATGAATATATGTATAGACTGTGATGAGCCCCCAATAAAATAATTTTAAAAATATTACAGCCAAAGCACTAAAGTTGGTTAATTATATTGAATGTTTAATTATATTAAATCTTATCCTTCACAAAAAAAAATACATAGCATTGATAAACATTCCATGTGCTGGTTTTTTTTTGGTACAACCCTCATATTCGCTTTAGAAAATTTGAGGGGAGGAGGAGCTACTCGGATTTCAAATGATAAAAATCTGGTATTTGAGTTACTCGAGAACTTCTATTTTTAAGACGCTATCAAAGAAAATACTGCAAATGTCTAAGGTGTATTGTAATTCTTTTTAATTTATTTTTTTGTAATCATAGAGCATGTCTTTCAAGATTGCCATATCAATATATTTGTTTAATTGCAAAGTTTTAAATAAATAAAATATTTATAGATTAAAGGTTAGCAGGAGAGTTTTAAACCATTTTTCATAGTGCTTCCCTTCCACCCTCACATTGATCGCCCCTCAATACCCTTTCCCCTTTTCACAAAAAAAGAACAAAACCTTACCTAAAACATGCTAAACAGAATCTCTAAATTGAAACCAAATTCCAGACATATGTGAAAATGTGAAAGTACATAGGACAACGTTTACCTCAACCCTTAACCATTTGTTTAAATGTAAACATTTCAATGCAGTAGTTTCACATTGCACTAAAATGACTCCCAAAATCTAGATCCCTTGACATTTTGAGAGTTTTCATTTTTCAAGAGTTCCTTTGACAGTTCTTTATATCACACAATTCAATAATTTAATTATAACAAGAAAAGTTATGTGATCATTACCACAATCAACTTGAGAATATTTTCTTCTTCCTTGTATTCATTATCAGTGTACGTTTTTTTAATTGTGGAAGAATTAAAACATAAATAACAAAACATTCTTCAATTAAACATGTTTTTCATGTTTAGTTCAATGCCACTAATTATCTATTATTGATAAAAGGTAGAAATTCAGAAAGTATTGTTCTTTCTGAATTTTCTCCCTTTGTCAACAATTTTCACACATGCAATTCAGTGTCAGTGACTACATCACCTTTTAATCAGGCTAATTATGATTTTAATTGAATCAACACATATATGCATTTTAAAAGCCAAATATTATTTCACACTTATTTAACACAACAGCTGCTTCCACCACAAACCCTGTTCCAGACTGAGTGACAAACAGCTTCCATTATATCAGTTGAATCTTCTGTATTTACTTTCGCTTTTCTAAATAGCATCATTTTCCAAGCATATATTTACAGTTCAAGTGTGACACATTGCAGAATTTATGGTGTGGAAATTACACATTTCACTTCCATTTCTCTACTCAACATATACATATGCTCAATCTCACATAATACAAATATAGTTATAATTTAAAATCATATTAATTTTAATATTTGGACAAAATTTTCAGAAACAATATTATGAAAGTCTTCTTAATTTGGTCAAATGTGTAAGAAAATTATTTAATATCCACTCACATGTTTAATATAAGTACCTTATATTTATTTCAGTCTTTTAAAGACCCCTTCTGGTACAACATGTAAGGGCTTAATAATGTAATCAAATTTCAGTGTTTCAAATCCACCAAATAGCAGTCTGCTTCCAAAAAGATGTGTAGTCTCAGAAACTTTGTGGAACTGTCTATTCTGTCTTATAAGGACCATATGGGCCAAACTCAAGTCAACTGCAATGGGTTTGATTTGGGTTTTACCACATTATTTCTAGCATTTACTCTGGTTTGATTAAGTACTTGGAAGACTGGTTTGCCTCATATATATGTGTTAGATGGATAGAGAAGACTGAAGAAGAATGAATGCATTTGGATTGTGGTCCTGGAGAAGTATATTGAAAGTTCCAGGGGTTGCTAAAACAAATCTATTTTGGAAAAAGTATAACCAACGTGCTTTTTTGAGGCAAGGGTGCAAAGATTTGGTCTCATTGATTTTGGGCCATTGGCCAGGATAGACCAGTCCCTGAAAAAGAACATTATGTTTGGTAAAAGTAATCAAAGAAGAAGATCCTCAATGAGCTGGATTGACACAATGGTTGCAAAAATGGACTGATGCCTAGGAAAAATTTTGAGGATAACAGAGTACTGGGCAGTGCTTAGTTTTTTTGTGCATAGATTGGGACCAACTTAATGGCACCTAAGAACATAGAAGTAGTGTTGTAGCAAATCCCTTGAATGTAACACTTCTAATTCCTTCTCTCATATAACTTGATTGAAACTCCTCTTTCTTGATGGTCATGTTAGTCTTCATTCTTGTTTATCACTTGACTGAAACCAAATGATAAAATGTATGCCTTCATAGCTTTCCTCAATGCTATGTAAAATATGTAAAATAAGGAGTACGTGAAAATATCTTTGTTATTTCTCTGCACTATGAATAAGCATATAGTGTTAGAAAGTGTAGTTATTCAGGAAATAAAATACACATTCATATCTACAATGAATTACAGCGTCCTGTATGTTTTGGACACTAATAACAGCAGACCTCTGGAGCTGTCAGATGATATAAGTAAGATCACACCTGATGAAGGCACAAGATCATTACAAGTACAGGAAAGGAGAAAAGACAGAAGAGAATGGAAAATTTGTTCTTAAATATAGTGTTGATAAAGCAAATGAAAAAATGATGAAATGAGAGAGATAAAACATTTCCGAGGATAGCTAGAGAAGACAAAGTAATGTATTAAAACTGAATGTGCACAGATCTGATTAAGCTAAGAAACAAAGAACACACACAACATAGGTCAGACTACAACAATTGGACAGCAGTGCAACCCTTGAGTTGCAATCTGGAAGGATTCTAGGGGTAAAGTGTTCAGTGATGCAGAATACATAAAGAGAGGATGAAAGGAATATATGAAGTTACAGTGCCACAAGAAGGCCGAACTTCACCAAAAGTATTATTGAGGGGGGAGAAAGGCACCCAGGCCTGATGAATACTAACTGAAAGGCTTTAACTAGCTGACACAGCTCTGGAAGCACTCACTAGTCTCAGAGAAGTCAATTACCATTTTTGTTGGCAGGAAAGCAGGAAACAACTTTCCATCAGGAAACAAACAAACAAAACAAACAAAATAATACTTACATAAAACCCAAGGGGACCCATATGTCTGGTACTATCTTCCCGATAGGATATTAGTGACCCAGTCCTTGGTTATCAGCCTGTGTGCTATAGGCTGCTAGGACTAGACTCTGTTTCTTCTAGACACAGAGCATCCTTCATAAACCACGGATCTTGGGGGTCCAGATTACACTCTATACCTCTAGTCCTAACTAGTCCAAGTAATGAAATCCCCGCCTTCTTGTCCTTCAGAGTGTTCATTTTATGCAGAATGGCCAGCACAGTGAAGCCATTTGACAATTACTCACAGGTGAATCTTATCAGTGTCTTCCCCACCTTCTTACCCAACACACTGATTAATTTGGTTTGGGAGCTCTTTCTACGGCTGAAACTGCTAAAGAGTTAAGGTTATACTTAGGAAGCTGACGAGTTGAAGCGCCACATTACTTTTTTCCAATTTATCAGCTGCTGTCAAGTGCTACCATACAATTTGAGTGAGAAGCAGACAACTTCCATTTCCCTCTTGCCTCTGCACTACAGAGTGTCACCTATTGCCACACGATTGAAAATTGTTGAAAGAGTGTAGATAATACAGCTTTTATTATTTCATATCTTATAAAATGTGGAAGATCCAGAAAAAGTAGCATGCTGGCTGATGTTAGAGGAATGTTAGGCAAACTGTTAGAGGAATCCACTCCTTTATGTAAATCAGCATCTATTCTTCTTCATTGACTCATACTGCAATCTTTTTTGTGGGCATCACTGCCCTCTGGCAGGTATAGGAGGCCCAGCCTTGCTCCTGGAGAGCTGTTGCTGGATTTAAACTGCTAACCCAGTGGGCTGCAGTCCCAGACTCAACCACTATGCCACCGGGGCTCAGACCCATACTTCAATTCTATAAAAAAATAAGAGCATTACTGATATGATGCAATTATCTTTTATTTATACACAATTGTTCCTCCAAAATTGTTCCTGAGAAATACTACTCAGCCCCCACATTTTCTCTGAGTGATGGCAATATCTCTATGGCTTCAGCTCTTTCAGTCAGAGTTCCTTCTGGATGATGGCAATGCTTCCTTTATCCACTGCTTACTTGGCATGAAAAATGGTAGCCTAGTGCATGGGTTTGGATTTATGGCAGGTCCGATCCCATGTGCCTCTCATAGTGCCCCATGCCAGAGCAAACTGTAACCTCAAACCATTGCCTGGCTTTACCCCATGCGCTTCAGGCACTTGAAGTGGGTTGCACAGTGAAAAAAAAAAGAAAGAAAAGAAAAATGGTAGTCTATGCAGAGTCAACTAAAAAGAATAAATAGATGATACAGAGTACCTTCTCTTATTTTTCCTTTGAAATCTTTGATCAATTCACTCAGTCATTAAAGTAAACCCCTCTTATTTGGTCATTCAGCAGAATAGGATGTATACAATTCTACCTGGAAATGTCAGTGAAGGCTTAATAAAAGTCATAATTTTGACCTTCTGTGGAACCATGGGGGCACATTCACATTTGTGGAAAATTCAGATTTATAAATCAATAAAATTGAAAATTATGTGGACCGGAAAATAATCTGTACAAGTAAAATCTGAAAATCCTTTTCAGCCTCTGACAGCTATAACTTTTGTTGTAAAATAAATGGTGACATTGTTAGTTTAAAGTAAACGCTATTGTCTATAAAACATTATACCTATGCTCTAGAGCATTGTGCAATTAGTTTGTGTCATAAATGAAACTTCAATGTGCCTTTTACACAACCACTTGATTTTGACTGTAGAACATTGTTGTATGTCATAAGAACCTTTAAGCCTACTGCATAGACTTTTGCCAAGCTGGAAATCTTCACAAGGACACACAGAATATCAGTTATATAAAATATATGAATGTATATGTGAAAACTCAGTATAAATTAGATAGAAACATTTAATAGTGCCAAATAAGGTTCACCTGACCCAAGTCTTAGAAGTCTTTATATACATGGAAAAACTGGATAATGAATTACAGAGGCCAGAGAAGAATTGAAACATTTGAATTATGGAGTTGGTTAAGAATATTAACTATATATGGACTGATAGAAATGACCAAATCTGTTTAGAAATAAGTACAGAATAAGTCTGAATACTCCTTTGAAGGGAGGGTGACAAGACAGTCTTGAATTCTTTGGCTATATTATCTGAAAGCTATCATAATGTCCCTGGAGAAGGACATTATGCTTAGGAAATAAAGTTTCAAAGAAAAAAAGGAAGACAAAAATAAATTGCACATCACAGGGGATCCAATAAGGGGCTAAGACGTAGTAATAATTTTTAAATTGGAGTAGAGTACAGTGAGGGTATTTTATTCTGCTGTACAGAGGGTTGGTAAGAAACAGAGCTGAACTGAATATGTCAAACAACAACACTAAACTCAGTAGTCAACTTCTTTTGGTCTCCCGTTATTTCCATTATTGCTGCGTGAGATACCATGATCCTTAATAAGGCCCCGGGGAAATACTGCGATATGAATTAGGCTGTTAACCGCAGAGTCAGCAGTTCACTCTCGTTGTAATTGTGTAGAAGGAGAATGAGTCTATCTCCCTCGGTAAAGGTTTACAGCATCAGAAACTGTTGGGAGCCATTCTACTCGGCTCTTTGTCATTGCTGTGTATCAGAATGGATTTGATCGCCAATAGTTTGCTTTTATTCTGGTTTATAGACCATAGATTGTAATAGAATCTTGGCAATCAGAAACGAAGCATCTATATCTAGAATAATTGACTATTTCAAAAGCAACACACCTCTATGCTGCACTATGCCCAAGGAATTTGAATTTAACCTGCTGTCAGTTGACTACATGTTCTTCCCACCATCTGGTGTCATGCAATTGTTAAGGACTTTCCTTTGCTGCTTATATATGGTGATTTTTGAGAGGATTTTATTGCTGAGCTAATTTATAGCCTACATTTTTTCTGCCATAAATACTATGTACATATGAATGCATTTTTTTGCTTGTTTGTTTTGTAACTCCCTGCCCTGGTGGGAGTAGGAGGCCCAGCCTTGTTCCTGGAGAGCTGCTGCTGGATTTGAACCGTGAAGCCTGTGGACTGCAGTCCCGCACTCAACCACTATGCCACCGGAGCTCAGCACATATGAATACAATTGAAATAAGGTAGGATAATATTCTCACCATGTTTATATAAGCCATCTTATTATTTAAAACTTTATAGCAATATGTATCAGTTGAAAAAATTTACATGGACATGTATTAATTTCACAATACTCCATGGGAGTATTTAACTTTTCCCATTAAATTCTAAGGCATCAGACACTTAATCAAGCCACTAAATTACAGTACCCACATCAATTTTGACTCTTATTATCTGGATCTCTGTATCCTAGAAAAGTTGGAATTTGGACTTATTTTCCAAATTCTTCCTTCAAAGTAGCTTTTTTCCCCTCACACTACCGCATCTTATTTGTGGGGTGGCCATCCCATTGGATTTCTCTTCTGACTGGCGAATGCTACCAAGATATAATAGATATGTACAGCAAATCTTAAGAGTTTCCCACTTATCTTTCTGTAGAGTGATTTTCGTCAGGTCACAGTTGTAGTTGAGAAAAGAGAACAATGCAATGGTAGCAAATATCTTGAGAACCTAAGACAATATTTTGGGACTTTAAAATAGCTCAAA
The DNA here is from genome assembly GCA_004026705.1 of Nesogale talazaci. Classification (NCBI taxonomy): domain Eukaryota; kingdom Metazoa; phylum Chordata; class Mammalia; order Afrosoricida; family Tenrecidae; genus Nesogale; species Nesogale talazaci. The sequence continues at coordinate 218,156 of PVJH01000758.1, forward strand.
TACAATATTATGGAGAATGCTTCCTTTTAATGATAAAGTACTTCTCAAAATCAGACTTAACACAACAGAAACTCCAAGTTTTAAATGAACATCTCAGTCCTTGAGTTCATTTTGTGGTTTCTTAAATGACTCACTAAAGCCAAACCAAAATTCACTGGCAAGCTATAAACTGAAAACGTAGAATTTTTATTCCCTATTGGAATTTTCCAAGTTTTTAATATTCCTACTTGACAGAAATTATCTAAGAGCCATTGTAGTTATATTCAATTAGTTCAAAATTTCAGAGGATCTTGCTTTAAATCCTGAAACTGATTTACAAGATAATTCTCACAGTATGCCTCCATCCAAACCATCAGCTTTACAAATTCTGATCAAATACAAAGTGTAATAATTTGTCTGCCACATTAAAAATAATATAGCCCCCCAAAGAAATGGACCTAGGTAGTGATTTCTTAACATTTTCTTTTTGCTAAGACCTTATTAAGACATCTAGGGAACTTATTTTCTTGTGCCTTTTAAGTTAAATTAGAAAGAGATCATCTGTATGATGACCCTACTCTTGTTATATGATGGTTTATAACTTTAGAAGCCATATATATTGTATATGACAGAGAATTGGAGAAAATATATTCTGGTTTTAATAATGAGAGTAAGTTATTCCTTCTGACAGAATAAAGCAAACTTATTCTTGATTTTTTTTTATTAATTAACAGAGAGATAGAGAGAGAGAGGAAAGTTAATGACTACATTCAAATGGCCAGGAAGACATGACTTTATTTTCTCCCACTTTCGTATATAAATTACATCTAATATTGGTATTTTTCATTCAATCTAAAGATGTTTATTGTTATCTGTATTCAATTTTTAGCAATGTCTCACTTTTGGTACAAAAGTGACTTTAATTTCATTGGCAAATTAAATAGGTAAACATATTTTTGTATTGTCTAATATTTGGAAGATGGTTCTGTTTATTGCAATTCCATAAAATATTTATTTTTAACCAGAGATCTTGAGTGGGTGATCTGTTATATAGGGGAAGCATCTAAATAGAATTTTCTTCTATGAAATACATCACAAGAATGTTACAGCACAGTAAGAGAAATCTTCTCATTTTTAAACATATGTCTATTCAGATACACTTTCAGGCACTGATGAAAAAAGCAAACTGGGTCCATGGAACATTACCCAATAGGATGCAAACTCAATATGACATTACCTTTTAATCTGATTTTAAAATGCCCCATTTGGACCTAGGAATTATAGTGGTGCTTTGGATTCCTATAATTCAGTATTCTCCAATACCAGTATCTACTGGAGTTATCTATAACAATCTCTTCACTAGTGTGTGGTCATCCAGTAATTGCTCAAGAAATACTAAGGACAAGTTAGGATAACTGTATAGTACATATTCTTATAAGTGCTATTAGGAAATGGAGAAGCTTCAATGAAAATACTCTTGCTTTGTGCATTGTTTTTGGATTGGGGATCTCTCAGGTTTTAAAATATAGAATTGTCCTCTTGAATCAAATTGAAAAAAAATGACTGTGACTAGGTTTCTGGGAGCAGGGAGGGGTATTAAAGTAAGTGTCCTTTCTCTTACGTACATTTCTTATGTTATGTTGGCAGGATCTGAAATGTAGGATAATCTACATTCCTTACCAAGAGCAAGGGAACTTGCAGAGGGACAACTGAGGGGATGCTGCTGCACCAGGCAGTTTCACTCTGCTGTGCTTAGGGTCACTATGGGTTGAAATGGACTCAAATGACACTAAGCAACAGTGGACAGGAAAGGCCAAAATGAAATGATGCTTTTGAATTATGGTGCTGGTGAAGAATATTGAATGTGCCATGTACTGGCAGAAGAAAATGACTTGGAACAAGTCAGCCAGAATGCACCTTAGAAGTGTGTTAAAACTTCGGGCTGAGCCCTGTTGGCATAGTGGTTGTGTGTGGGACTGCTGCCCACTGGCTTGGCAGTTCAAATCCAGCAGCAGCTCTCCAGGAGCAAGGATGGGCCTCCAACTTCCACCAGAGGGCAGTGATGCCACCCCCCCCATAAAAAAACTTACATGCTGACCACTCAGTTTGAAAAAGGCTATGGTATACAGAGGAGTTCTAAGTCCATTTTATGTCTGCACCTAAATTCAGATTCTATTGAATTATTTTTGACCCTAGTTGGCTAGGACAGTGGCTCTCAACCTGTGGGTCTTAACCACTTTGAGGGTCAAATGACCCTTTCACAGGATCATCTGATTCTTTTTTTTTTTTTTAGTTTTTTTTTTTGGGGGGGGCATCACTGCCCCCTGAGGGTGGGATTAGGAGGCCCAGCCTTGGTGCTGGATTTGAACCTCCAACCCAGTGGGCTGCAGTCCCGCGCACAACCACTACGCCACTGGGGCTCAGCCGATCATCTGATTCTTAACAGTTGCAAAATTATAGTTATGAAGCAGCAACAAAAATGCATTTATGCTTGGAAGTCATCACAACATGATGAACTGTATTAAAAGGTCTTGACATTAAGAAGGCTGAGAACCAATGGACTGAAAAAATAACTCTGTCCTCAGGTAGAGTGTGTTGGAAGACAAATTGTTATTACTGCCCTTCCCAATCCACAGAAGGACAGTCTAGCATGTTCAGACTTGTCTGGATGTGCCATGAATAGAACTTATGGTTTTAGGATCCACTTGATCAGATATCCTTCTTCCAGAGAGTATAATCTACTGACCTTGTGGCGAGCAAGCAGCACACTGTGTAACCCACTGGGTCCCTTTCGCTCCAGATACAGTGAACTTATTATGGTGCAGTTCAAGGTAACCAACTTGTTTTAACTCACTAACACATTCCCCATATATTTTATGCGGTTACCTTCAAGCAGTCCATTTCATTTCTGATAACTCCTTGTGTTAGTCCGGGCAGACGAGAGGAACTAATTCATAGACACACATATGGATATATGGAAAGGGTTTATATACAAAAGAATGGAACACTGAGAAAACATCCCAGCCCAGTCCAGTTCAAAGTCATAAGTCTGATATTAGCCCATATGCCTAATACCAGTCTATAATGTCTCCTTCTTACTCATGAAGTCACAGGTCAGCGGATGCAGAATCGCGGCACTGGCAAGGGTCTCCCCATGGCTTCTCACTTCCAGGGCTCAGGGTCCATCAACAGCATCCAGTGGTGGCAGAAGCAACTCCTCACTGGCACGGGTCTCCACGTGGCCTCTCCAGCTTCAGAGGTCTGGCTCCATCAGGGCCAAGCCATGTGGCTTTTCTGGCTTCTCAAACGCTGCCATCTTGTCTTGTCCATGATTAATCGTCTCTGAGACTAACTCCCAACCACTGGGGAGATAGTTTCTCATCTTCACAAGGTAATTATTGCGAGATTTCCCAGACGTATCCGGAGAAAGCCATGCCCACACAGAGGCCTCATTGGCTACTCAATGGCTATCTCCAGATTAACAGGCTAGACTTTACCCCTGTATCTCAATCATGAAATTAACATAAGCACATGACTGTCACACTCCTAATTTTCATTTATTCATATTTTTATATTCCACATTCCAATTAGATTGCCTCTGAAAATGGTTTCACTTTGAAATCTTCATTGCTGTATAATAATCTAGCTGGACCTTTCATTTACGCAATGTTTACAACACGATATATTATCTGCCCCCCCCCCCCCCACCGCAGCCAAACTTTTACTGTTTATATTTACTGTGGATTCTTGTTGACAAGATAAACAAAATAACCTGTTTACACTAAACAGGTCATTTTCTTAATGTGATATTCTATAGTTGGTCTATCAATTAGCTTATTTACACAACTACAATACAATCTAAACATTGAAATGTATGCGCTTCATTGAGTTACCTCACTCTTTCATCTTTCTTTCTTCCTCCCTGCTTATCTTTTCTGTGTTTCATTTGTTTTATTATTTCTATTTCACTGTGGGTTCCTTGAACATGGTTTAGAGTTCCATTTGGTTTACTTGAAGTGTTTTTAGATCTTCTATTTTAATCTTTCTAATGGGTGTGACTGCTCTAGGTATTGTGCTATATATAAATAACACCATAGTCTGCTGATGTCCTCATTTTACTGTCTGAGGAAAGCATATTAATAAGATCCATCTTAACATATTTTACTATTTCTCATTTATAATGTGGTTAAATAATTTATTCAAATATATTTATAACATATTCAATAGTATCATCTGCTTCAATAATGAAATATCATTTTAAAAATACAGAGAAGCAAAATCCTTTTTTTTTAAAAATGCGTACTTGGCTTTTCTGTATTCCTGTGGTTTAAAGATTCTTTTTTCTATAGAGAATCTGTAATAACTTTTATTTTCTCTGTGAAATATATTGGTTGATACATGTAGTATCAAAAGAGGATGGAAAAAAAATAAAAGAAGATGGAAGAATACATAGTCACACGAAGAACTGATAGTGTTGATGGAGTTGGGAAAAGCAAAGACCCAGGGATTGATGGAGTATCAATTACTCATCTGTCTTTGCCAAGAATATTTGGAAGTCAGCAACATGGCCAATCAGCTGAAGGCGTGCCATATGTGTGCCATTTTCAAAACCAGAGACCCATGAAACTGCAGTGATCATCTAACCATATTGTTAATATCACATGCATATAAATTTTGCTGAAAATAATTTTAAAACAACTTCAGCAGTGCCTTTAAAGTGTCCTGCATACAAGTGAAGACAGATTGAAAACCTCTTCTGTTTTTTTTTTAATATAGATTTTATTGGGGGTGTGGCAGTCATGTGCTTATGTTTATTCTATGATTGAAATATAGGGGTAGAGTCTAGCCTGTTAATCTGGAGATAGCCATTGAGGCCTCTATATGGGCATGGCTTTCTCTTGAGACTTCTGGGAAATCTCACAATATTTCCCTCATGATGATGAGAAGTTATCTTCCCCAGTTGTTGGGAGTTCAGAGACAATTAATCACAGACAAGACAAGATGGCAGCATCCGAGAGGCTGGAGGAGCCGGTGAAGAGACCACACAGCTTTGCCCTGATGGAGCCAGACCTCTGAAGCTGGGGTGGCCACATGGAGACCTCTGCCAGCAATGAGTTGCTTCTGCTACTATGGGATGCTGTTGATGGACCCTGAGCCCTGGAAACGAGGAGCCATGTGGAGATCCCTGCCAGTGCCTGGATTCTGCACCCACTGACCTGTGACTTCTTGAGTGGGAAGGAGACTTTATAGACTGATTTCAGGCATATGGGTTAATATCAGACTTATGACTTTGAACTGGACTGGGCTCAATGTCCTATTCCTCTTGTATTCAAAACTTTTCCTTATATCTATATTTGTGTCTATGAAATTTGTTCCTCTAGTCTACCCGGACTAATACAGGGGGCTCTTACAACATTAAATACATCATTCGTATTAAGTATATTTGTACACATGTTGCCACATTCATCTACATTATCTACTTGAACCCCTCCATCATAAACTCTTCTTCCCCTCTTTCCTCTAGTTCTTCATTTTTTAATTCCAATGTCCCATATTTCCCCTTCTCCCTTCTCCCCCATGAATTCCAATAACTTACACATAGTTATTACCTCTTCATATCTTACACTATCTAATGTGTCACTTCACTCACCCCCCCCCCCACACACACACATACACACCCCAGAGAGGAGGTCACATGTGGATCTGAGAAATTTGTTCCCCCTTTCTACTCCACCATCACTTCACCCTCCCAGTGTCACTACTCCCCACTAGTCTCAAGGGATTATCTATGCTAAATTTCCACTTTTTTGACTCTAATGTGCATCCCTTGGCATAGCCAGACCTGTCTGGCAGAATTCGAATAATGACAGTCGGTGGGAGTGAGCATTTGAGAACATTTCATTGCTACTATACTGCACCTAGACTGGCTCATTTCCTCACTAACACCCCTCTGTAAAAGGATGTCTCTTCACTTATTGATGGGCTTTGGGTCCCCAATCTGAACTCCCCTTCATGTATAATGATATATTTTTTAGGTCTTTGGTGTTTGATACTGGATCCCTTTCACACCTCGTGGTTATACATACATACCAGAAAGAGGGCTCAGGTTGCTGACATCAAAGAGATCTTGATTGAAAGCAGATAACACTAAAAAAACACAAACAAAGAAAAAGAAAAATAGTTTACTTGCAGTTGAGATCTTTTTGTTTCTTGATCTCAATCAATTGAAACCAAAAAATACACTTAAATTTTTTTAAGACTTTGGATCATACTTAAACACTATTGAAGATATCTTTTTTGGACAGTACTCGTTCAGGAAAGAGGAGGGTTCTGCTTCATTCCTCACAGGTAGATGTATAAGTCAAGTGAAGCACGCAGAAAATCCTTGCATCTGTGAAGATAGAGGTTCACCAGTGACCTGTGATGATATGAACTAGATGGGTGGGTAGCTTTCCTTTCTGTGGTGCTTGTTAGACATATAGCTTTCAGCCTCAGTGTTGTTTCTCTTGCAAATCAAGTTCCTGTTCTGTTTTTGAGGCAAAAGAGGACAAACTTGTTAGTGCATTGCTTTTCCTGTTTTGTTTTGTTTACTCTTATTAGCAATTTCTGGTTGCTTGACTTCTTCTGCCCTAATTATGGAATAAATGAGGCATAAACAAACCCCAGAAACTGCCACTTCATTGTTTCCTGGGTCATTAGATTGCTAGTTGATCTGCCTCACAGAATCTGATGATGCTTGCTTGTTTTTGTGCTTTTATTTTAAAATAGTAATATTGATTTATTTATTGTACTTGGTAGAAATAATAGGTAGAACTATGTATACCCAATTTTCCTCAAAGTAAACATCCTGAGAAGTATTTTTAAAACCTGAAATACAAAACAAACCATATAGGTAGTTGAATTAGTGTTTGCATAATTTTCTGCCAGGTATAAATTACTGATTTAATTCACAGAGCTCAACCCAAAATCAATAATTGTGTGCATTACCCCCCAAAAATATTTGCTTAGTAATAAATAAGAACTAAGGCAGTTTTAAAAAAATCATACAACTTTTATCACAGTCCATATGTGCAACCATTGTATGTCAAGCACATCTGTATATTTGTTGTCCTCATCATGAAGTTTTAATGGTAAAAAAATGAATTTATTTCAAAATTGAATAGTATTACTATGAAAGCCGTCAACTCTTTGCTGTTGGATGAATAGTCATAAATTGAACATTTTCCCTAGCATTCACAATTATTATTTTTCTTTCAGCCTAGACTAACACTATTAGGTAGCGTAACATCATAAAGGAGTTGCTTATTTTACTAAAAACAAAAATACATAAAATTAGAAACATTGATATTCTACTTTGGGACTAAGTCAATCTCTGAAGCAGAGAATGAATGAGCACCAGGGGGCAGGGCTGTGCAAAGTATCACCACAGAAGAGGGAAATGCGTGAGATGTGAATGGCACAAAACTGCATTCACACCTGACCTGAAAACAATTGGTATTATCTGGGTGGCATATTTTGTTGAAAAATATTGTGAGTATATTTCAGGACTCAGTGGCATAATAATCATTATGCAATGGATTACTAAGTGCCAGGTCAGCAGTTAGACACCACCAAGCACTCTGCAGGAGAAAGTTTCTATGCTCATAAACAGGTACAATTTGAGGGGACATTTCTACCTTTTTTTATGAGGTCTTTATGAGTTGGCATCAGCACAAAAGCAGTGTGATAGAGAGAGTATAGAATCAATTACTTTATATCCTGAGAATACATGAAAAAACAGCATCTGAGGTTCATATACTTTCTTTAATAAAGCACAACTGGATGGCAAGTTCTTATATCCATGGATCCATCTAATCTCCGTTTAATAATCTGAGTAGCTTAATCAAAGATTGAATATGATGGTCCTTACTTAACATGGTCTTTGAAATATAATCAAGTCAATAAGCGAGGAGCGGACATATTTGGAATAAATTGGTAAAGCAAACAGGTATTAAAAGTATTGAATGCCATTGATAAAACCCAGTTATTTTTGCATATAAGTATTAAACATACACCCTGATTTTTAGATAGGTACTGAGAAATCATCAATTAATAAGACTCTTCTAGACCTTGTTCTCAATATGACATATTATGGACCCTGACTATATATATGTCTGTGGCTATGGTAACATTTTGGAGGCCATACACTACTATGAGTACAGACAGAGGTAGAGTGGGATTGAGATCTAGGTGGAGGGTGTGAGTGGAAGTCACACACATTCTTTCCTTGGAGGTATCTTCAAGAATTTAAGACTTCAATTTTCTGTTGTTAATCCCCCTGCGGGGAGTAGCATGTTAATCATTGTGAACAGTGCACCCCCAACTGCACCTGACCCTCCTGGTATCACTACTCTCATTATTGGTAAGATGGGATTTATCTTTACTGGAGTCCCTTTGTTGCCAACTCATTTTTTTTCCCTCTTGCTTTCTTTAATCTTTGTATTGGAGTCTCTTAATTCTCTTATCACAATCCATCCTTCAATCCATCCATCCAATGTGTCAAATGCCTTTGGACATATGTTGACTTCATCATTTTCTTTCTTTTTATATATCGTTTCATTGCAAGCTCATGCACCTTTTATGACAATTCATATATCCATCCATTATGTTAAGCACATTTGTACATTTGTTGCCATCATCAATATCAAAACATTTTCTTTCTACGTGAGTCTTTGGCATCACCTTCTCACTTTCCCCTCCTCCTCACGACACTCTTCCATGAACTCTTGATAATCTATAAATTATTGTTATTTTGTCATGTCTTACACTTTCTGACATATGCCTTCACCCACTTTTCTTCTGTCTGTACCCCTGAGAGGGACTTATATGTAGATCATTGTGATTGGTTTCAGGCCCCCTCCCCTTTATACCATACCTTTCTGGTATTGTTGTGAGCTCTTATCTGTATGAGTGTACATTCTATGGTCTAGCCAGATTTGTAAGGTAGAATTGGTGTCGTAATAGTTGGGAACAGGGAGAAGCATCAAAGCATTAAAGAGGAAAGTTGCATGTTTTGTCAGTGCCATACTGCACCCTGATTGTCTTATCTCTTCCTTGTGACTCTTCTGTAAGGGGATGTTCAGTTGTCTACAGATGGGCTTTGGGTTTTCAATCTGGCCTCCACTTCATTCACATCAATACAATTTTTTGTTCTGGGTCTTTCATATTTGATACTTGATCCCATTGACACTTCATGTCACACAGATTGGTGAGTTTCTTTCATGTGAGCTTTGTTGCATATCATCTAGATGGCTGCTTGTTTATTTTCAAGCTTTTAAGACCTCCGATGCTATGTATTTTGATATAGGGGTACTGTCAGCTTTCTTCATCACATTTACTTATGCACACACTTTGTCTTCAGCAATCATGTCAGAGAATGTGAGCATCAGAGAATCAAATTCTAAACTAAGTTCAATCTCACTGAGGGAGTATTTGAGTAGAGGTCCAATGTCCATCTGCTACCTTAATACTTACCATATAAATATATGTACACACTTAACATATAAATATATAGTATGTAAGTATATGTACTATTTCCATATTGCTATATATAAATGTATTCACATATATAGAAGCCTGTATTTAGACCTCTATAAATGTCCTTTGCCTCCTAGTTCTTTCCTCTATTTCCTCTTCCTTTCCTCTTGTTCCTCTATCTTGTTTGACCTTCATTTGACTCTCATTAATTCCTCTTGGCTTAATCATTGCACTTGATCAGTCCCTACCAGGCATCCTATGCCCTGCTCACCATTGATTTAGATCACTTATTGTTCCCTTGTTTCTTGGTTACTTGACTCCCTTTCCTCGCTCCAGCAGAAGTATAGATAGATTGGTGAGAATAACAAGGTTGGGAACATGCAGAACAAGGTAAGTTTACAAGTGTCTGCTTTCTGCAGCTTTGGACAGGCACCAGGAGGCAAAGTGTCTATTTTATCTCAGGCAGAAAGACAGACCAGCATTAACGTCAATAAGCTCCTGGGATGAGCTGCCAGCATCCTTCCAGGATCTTGAGCTATACAATGTGGTGGTACTGTTCTGTTTTCCTATGACACAAATAGCTTTCCCCCCACAGTAGTTGCTGTTAGATGCTTTGTAGCCTTCCATAGCATTATGTATAACAGAACAAAACATTGCACATCCTGTGACACCCTCACAATTGGCCCTATGCTTTAGCCCATTATGATAACTTCAGTTTCAATCTATCTCCTTGAAGCCTTTATTCTTCTTTGCTGGTGCTCTATTTTATCAGACTGGCCCCTCCTGACAGCATGTGTGAAGTACAGAACATGAAGTCAGACCATCCTTGTATCTAAGGAGCGCTCCAAATGTACTTCTAAGACAGGCATATTTGTCTTCTTAGTAGTCCATTATACTTTCAGTATTGTTCTCTGGCACGGCAATTCAAATACATTGATTTTAGAATCTTCCAGAATTGGAATTCCAATTGAATATTTCTTTCTTCAGTTCTATATTCTAATCTCTGTTTTCACCTGACCATAAGTGGTGTCCCATCAGCAAAGGAAGATTCTGAAGGTTCCACTCCCACTGCATTTCAGTCACTCATACCACCTTGGTTGACTCCACTGTGATCAATCCCCTTTTCTTCAGTCACAATTCAATCGCCCTCTAACCAGAGGCACCTATCCTCTAACAGGATCTCAGAGTGATGTCCTATTTCCATTCCTTAGATATTTAGCATCCTATAGTATTTCAAAACTATGCATAATATTTTCAGCAGCCAATTTCTCACAAGTGGGGACTTGAGTCCTTCAGTATTATCATTTCTTAGTCTAGAAATGCTATTGTAACCTATTCCCTTTGGTTGACACTGCTGGCATATGAAACACCAGGGACAAAGTTTCTTGCCTCACAGAGGACACAAACCATCACAGTATGATAAACTGAGAGGCAAAGGGTGATCAAACCCTTGGTTCCTGGCTATTACAGAAAGAGCACCATATATATTGAACATTGATCTGGATCGGCAGTTCTCAAACTATGGATTGTGACCCCATTGGATGTTGAAATGCCCTTTCACAGGGGTCATCTGGTTCATAAAAGTAGTAAAATTGCAGTTATTTTATGCTACTTGAATGATTTACAGGGGTTTTTTTTGTTATTATTACTTTAATTATTTTTTTATTTATTTGTATATCTTTCTGGAATTTTTTTGTAGTCATCATTGCATTTCATTTGTTGCTTCATCTTGTGATATCGTATTTTTCTGTATATATTATTATCTCTGAAAGTCTACCTAAATAAGATAGGTTGGATGAACAGTCTGGAGGAGAAAACAAAGAAACTAATGTTTCTGGGGGGATATGGGAGACGGGAAGGTGGGGGAAAGGAGGTGGTGCTGTCCATCCCAGGGATAACTGTACAAGTGATTCAAAAATCAGTAGCAAGGTGGGTGTAAAAGGTCTGATAGGAATTGATCAAGAGTAAAGTAACAGAGAGAAATTACTGAAATTAAAATGAAGGGTGGGATGGTGGGATGAGGAAATTAAAGGAAATTAGAAGAAATTAAAAGAAATTAAAAGAAAATAGAGGAAAGAACTGGGACGCAAAGGGCATCTACAGAGGTCTAAAAGCAGAAATAAATATGGATGAATATATTTATATAAAATGATGGGGAAATGGATCTACATGCATATACTTTAGGGTTAATATTGAGGCACCAGTTGGACATTGGATCTTCACTCATTTTTTTTTCTCAATGCAAGAACATTTGGTTCTTTTAAATTGGCATTCTCTGATATTCACCTTCCCAACACAATCAATGAAGACAAGTGTGTTCACAAGCAAAAGTGGTAAAGAAATCTGATGGTGCCTGGCTATCAAAGATATAGCATTTGGGGTCTTAATGACTTGAATGTAAACAAGCAGTCATCTAGCTAAGAAGCAGCAAAGCCCACATGGAAGAAGCACACCAGTCTGTGTGACCATGAAGGGGGGGGGGGGTCAATGGAATCAACAGTCATCAAAGAACAAAAATCATATCATTGCATGCCCACCTTCCTGATATGATCGCTGAAGGCAAAGATGGATATAAGCAAATGTGGTGAAAACAGTGACAATGCCTGCCTATCAAAAGATGCAGCACCTGGAATCTTAAAGGCTTGAAGATAAACAAGCAGTCATCTAACTAAGAAACAAAAAAGCCCACATGAAAGAAGTACACCAGACTGTGTGACCACAAGATATCAAAGAGATCAGGTATCCAGCATCAAAGAACTAAAAATTATATCATTGTAAATGAGGGGAAGTAGAGATTGGGGACCCAAAGTGCATCTGCAGGGAAAGTGACATCCCCTTACAGAAAGGTCAAGGGAGGAGATAAGCCATCCAGGGTCCAACGTAGCAACAATGAAATATGCAACTTCCATTTAGTTCTTGAATGCTTCTGCCCTCCCAATATCATTATCTGAATTCTACCTTACAAATCCGGTTAGACTGGAGGATATACACCGGTAAAGATAGAAACCAGAAGCATGGGGAATCCTGGACAGATGATCCGTTTAGGACCAGTGGCGAGAGGGGCAATACCAGGAGGGTGGAAGGAAGGTGGAGTAGAAAGGGAGTCAATTGAGATGATCTATATTCAACCTCCCCCCTGGGTCATGGACATCAGAGAAGTGGACAGAGGGAGACATCGGACAGTGTACAATATGACAAGACAATAATGATTTTTAAATTGTTGGGGGTCCATGGAGGAGGGGGGTAGGGGAGTGGAAAAGGGAGGAGTTGATATCAAGGGATTAAATGAAAAGGAGATGCTTTGAGAAGGATGATGGAAACCGATGTACAAATGCATTTTGCATGCAATGGATATACATTTGGATTGTGATAAGAGTTTTACGAACTTCCAATAAGTGATTTTTAAAAAAAAAAAGAATGTAAACATTTGAGAATGAGGATTCAAAGACAAAGGTGGATCACGTAACTTATTACAAAGAATTGGAAAAAGCATAATGTCATGGTTTGGGGTCACCAAAACATGAGGAATTGTAATAAAGGGTCACAGCATTGGAAAGGTTGAGAACCACTGGTTTAGACCATCTACAGCTTCCTGTAAAACTGCCATAGCCCTACAAGATATTGCCATCTAAACAGAAGTGCAATTGTGTCTTCAGAATGGCATTTCATCATTCTGTCAAGCCAGCTGTTTTCGGATGTTGAGGAAGGTGATAGCTACAAAATCAGGCGTCAATTTGGGACTTGAGGGCATTATGAGTGCAGGGGACCTGTGTATGAGCATGGTCTTCTGAGAATTCTGGGAACTCCTGATATTGCCTCTTTGGAGGCAGGAGACATTATCTCTCACTACTTCTCACCCTGGAAGATACTCTCTTGGGTAGGCTCACTTCCTGAGGGACATTTCTAAGGAAAAGCCACAAGGACCTACCCCGATGTACCCCTGGGTGCGGGAGAAGTCATGTGGAGATCCCTGTCAGCACAAAGATGCTTACAACACCACTGGATACAAAGACTTTCCATATGCCTCTCCTGTGGTTGTCCTGAATTTGCCATCGTTACATATGTTTCCTGAGTCTGAAGGTGACTTTATAGACTGATACCAGGCATAAGTCTACCATCAGACTTTTGGGCTTGGTTTAAACTGGGTTGAGATATTTTCTCAATGTTCAATTCCTCTTGTATATAAACCTCTTCCATATACACAAAGGTGTGGAGAGTGTGTGTGTGTGTGTGTGTGTGTGTGTGAATTTGATTTTCCTTTTTATCTAAACTAAGACAGGGAGCCTGGTAAGAGCAGTGGAGCCCAGGAAAATTGCCAAACTTCATTTGTTGTGCAGTTACTCCCTTAATGTGAGGGGATTGTGTGCAGGATAAAATTCTGGTGGACAGGGCATTCTGTAAGTTTGCAAACAGGAGTGTTGGCTAAAGAATTGCCTGTGACTAGGGCAAATCCATATCCAGGGTAAATATATTTTCCAGTTAGAACAAAACAGTGGCCTTTCTATCAGGGGGTGACCAATCCTCTGATATACTCACAGTAAGGGCTCAACAGGCAGCTGTGCAGCGATAATTATTATTTATTTTAATAATGATATAGAGATCATGACAGGGAGAGAAAGTAACTAACAATAAGAGTCAGGCATACATCACATCAGAGTATCACACTCACCTCCACCCTGTATGGTTGTCCGGGTGGAGATGGAGAGGGACAGGGAGTTACATGATGAGGGTGAGGAGCTGAGAGCATCCGGTGCTCAGAGTCACCAGCAAGGGTCAGGAGTGAGGGCCATGAGCATTAATTTTCCCCGTTTCAGTAGCCTAACAGGGCACATCATTTCTCTAGTCACCGGTCAGGGCACGCCGCAAGCAGGAGTTGTCTTAAGGCTTATAGTATGATAATGGCTTAGGGATTACTCATGAATAAGAGGAGAGGAATGTGATAAGGAGGGACTCAAGACTTCCGGGGGTAGGTGAACAGGTTTACATTGTTAGGGGTCTTTGACAATGACTCTTGAATCCCACCCATAGGCCTTGAGGGAAGCAGATCATCTCCTAACTTGAGTCATGCAAAGCCTCATAAAATTAGGAGTTTCAGTGAGAATGATTAGCACACTAAATGTTGGTAAATTGCTTGCTTAATATTTTAGAGTATAATAACTGTGGGAAAGTTCTGTCTTTATCCGACACCTTTCCCTGGTGGAAGAGGTCTTATGTAGTCAGCCTACTACTAATGTGTTGCTTGATCTGTCTGAAGAACAATCCCATACCTCCAGCAGAGTGTAGCTCTCAATTGCTGTCAGATTGGGTCAGCACCAGTGAATGTAGTCAAGTTGACCTTGGTGCATGAAAGTTCAGGATTCTGAGCTCAAGCCTCATCTCCATCCCTGGCACTAGAGCTACTTTGTTCATGAGCTCAAGAGGTAAGGACAAGAGTGTCTGGGATAAACGAATACTGATTTCCAGAGAATGGTGCATCCTACCCACTAGAAAGCTACACTCTCCTCTGCAAAGAAAGAATTGACAGGGGGCATCAATATGGTCAGTTCATTGATCCATTTGGAAAAATCTGCCCATATAATTTTCCACCACTCCTTTATGAGCAATTTTTCAGTCATGTCCCTTTAAAGGCCCTGATCATCCAGGCAGACCCTTATCCACAGGCCATCAATACAGAACGACGACTGACATTTTATCCTTCCAAACAAAATCAACGACCAGGTATATAAGCAAGCCTGTCGATTAAAATAATTTCCCTGCACCATTGCCAATCAGGGAGTTCCAAGAAAGGGGTTGTAAGGTTCCTGCTTTCCACCTTCCAATGGTACCCGCATATCCTGCAGAATCATCTGTAAAGCAAGCACATATTTTCACTTCTTCAGACAACTGATCATAGGAACCTCCCCTTGAGGTCAGAAATGCAGACTGAGAGAATAAAGGTATTATGGAAAGGTCGTAGGCCTTCAGGTCACTTCAGAAGACTTCAGCTCCTACTTGAGCTTGATCTCATAAAGACCACTCCCTGTTAATGATGGAGATTTGCTGTGCATGCCAGAATTTATGAATCTGTGGGTCAGACAACACTCACTACTTGGATGGCAGCTCAGAACACATGGTGGCTTTATGGACTATGATGACGTATTCAGTATCTACCATGACCCAGGAACAAGCCCAGTGAAGTTTCTCAAAAGGAGGGTAATTAACTGCAGAGTGAGGTAGAGTTTAGATCCCTAATCCAAAGCTTCTGAAATGTGCAATGTTTATAAACTGCACTTGTGTCTTCCACTGACACTTCCAGCATCATTGGGTGAGCTGGGTCATATGGCCCAAGGGACCAACCATCCTGCATAGTAGCCTGAACCTATTTATTAACCTTTTCGTGTTATGAGCCTCATGAAAAGTGGCAGATTTTTCAATCATGTGATGGCAGGAGTAGCACCCCTGAATGAAGACTACGTTGCTTTCATAAGCCAAAGATCTCCATCAGGAATTAGATCTCATTTTCAGTTATCGGAATTGCCAGACGAAAGAAAATATGTCTTTCACTTTGGTAGGTAAGTGAGTGAGTTATTCCTTATATAAATATTTTGTCTTGCCTGACAGTGTTGGGAAAATAATATTGGGGTTGTTTACAGTTGATAATATAAATACATACAAATTATGTGTAGCAAGGAACTAATTGAGATTTCAAGAACTTTACTGGTAGAAGTTCTCATTTTGTGTTAAAAAAAATAAGAAGTCCTATGTTGATGTGTTGAGAACTGTAGATAACGCAGTAAGGATCTGGTTGGGTGTAGCTTCTGCCAGTTACCCTTTGATATTGACCACAATTTCCTAGCTTTCTGGAGTGGAGAGAAGAAAAAAAATCCTTGAAAGCTTTATTTTTAGACTGGGTAGATTGCAGAATTTATCTATTAACACTTTATCTTATAAGCTCAATAAGAAATTGAGACAATACTATTTGCAATTGAATAAAGGGACAATAAGAGTTTGTAACAAAAAGACTAAAACAGAAATTTGTCATTATGCAATGGAGAACTACACTGTAAGATATTTTACAACAATTTAACTGGATCTATATTTCTAGATGTGGTAACAGTAAAAATAAGATCAAGTAAACTGAGATTTTCATTTATTTTGCTCTTTAAAATTGATTTTTCAATCTCTGGTTATACTCAAAGTGATTGAAACAAAATATTCAGACTGTCAAGTTCTTACGCAAGCACATATAATTGCTTGTCTGAATTCCTACTTACTTCTTATGCTAACGATATAACTCATCAGTGTTCAAAACAAATATTTTCCTATATAATTCCTATTAATTTTTATCTTAGTCAAGCCCAATTACAAACACATGGTAAAGTGAGTTTTTCACATGCATATAATCAGTTATTGACCAAATTAAAAATTGGTAACCCCCCATTATATTTAAATAAATCACTGTGAATTAAGTGGGGTCAGTAAGGTCACTAGAAGTGAGTCAGTTTCAACACAATCTCCAGTCTAAGAGCAGACTGTGAAGAAGGAATCAGCTGCTCATGATGGAGGAAATAGCTGCTGAAAACCTTACACATACACCAACATAGTGTCAGGTACTGAAAGAGTAATGAGTGGAAGCAGACATTGACAGAGAGTGCCAGCAGAAGGGCTCCTAGGGTAAGAAGTGCAGTCAATATGGTGACGTGAATGGAACAAACCCTCTGGGTGAAAAACCTTTCTAGATCCTAATTTGCTAATGGACACAACTCAAAATGAGCAGAAACTGTAGCAAACATCTACTAATAATTGACACTTAGAATATATGAAGTATAAATTTAACAAAATAGAAATCGTCAACAATGAAATGGAACACATTTATCGATATCCATGGCATTAGTGAGTTACAATGGACTGGTATTGGTCATTTTTAATCAGGATTGACTCACACAGAGATTACTTCAAGCACTAAGGTGAGCGTGGTCCAAGCCATGGTATTTTCAATAACCTCATATGCATTTGAAAGTTGGACATTGAATAAGTAATACCAAAGAAGTACTGATGCCTTCTGTGTTAGTCTGGGTAGACTAAAGGAACAAATTTCATAGACACTCATATGGATATAAGGAAAGGGTTTATATAAAAGAGGAATGGGACATTGAGAAAGCATCCCAACACAGTCCAGTTCAAAGTCATAAGTCCAAAATTAGCCCATATGCCTGATACCAGTCTATAATGTCTCCTTCTGACTCATGAAGTCACAGACCAGTGGGTGCAGAATCCTGGCACTGGCAGGGGTCACCCCATGGTTCCTCCCTTCCAGGGCTCGGGGTCTATCAACAGCATCCAGTGGTGGCAGAAGCAACTCATCGCTGGCAGGGGTCTCCACATGGCCTCTCCAGCTTCAGAGGTCTAGTTCCATCAGGGCAAAGCTGTGTGGCTTCTTCTCCGGCTCCCCAGACACTACCATCTTGTCTTGTCCATGAATCATCATCTCTGAGACTAACTCCCAACAGCTAGAGAAATAACTTCTCATCTCCACAAGGGAAATATCACAGAATTTTCCAGAAGTCTCAGGAGAAAGCCATGCCCACACAGGGAACTCATTGGCTACTCAATGGCTTATCTCCAGATTAACAGGTCAGACATGAACCCTACATCTCAATCATGAAATTAACATAAGCACATGACGTCACACCTTCCTAGTCCATGGCCAGTGAAGAATTTTGAAAGTAACATGGGCTTCCAAAAATAACCAAGTAAATCTGCCTTGGAAGATATAAATGCTTCTTAAAAGCAATGAGAGTGAGATGTCATCTTAGCTACATTGAGCATATTGCCAGGTGAGCCCAACCCCTAGAGAAGGAAATCACACTTGGTAAAGCAGAAAGGCAGTGTAAAGAAGAAATACCCTACCAAGATTGTATGAGAGCGTGACTGGGAAAATGACCTCAAACACAGCAACCATTGGGAGAATGGCACAGGACTGGACAGTGTTTTGTTCTGTTGTCCATAGAGTTGGTAAAGGTTGGAATCCACCTAATGTCACCAATGAAAAGCTTCACTGAGTTTAATATTCTCCTGGCTGATCCATGCTATGAATTGCTTTGTGGATTTCTTTTATCAGTACAGCTTTTTGCATGTGTGTACGTAGCAAAATTTCTTTACCTAGTTTTCTATTAATGGGCTTATGGACTGTCTTCAACTTCTTAGCAATGTTTCAATAATCATTGGAATACACACACACGCACTCACATACTCGTGTTATGGCGCTCACCTTTTTAAGATGTAGCCGAGGGATTTCTGACTATTATGGAATTTCTATTCCCAGCTGGGTAAACTCACTTTAAATCTAGTATTATAATATAACTCAGTGCTTATAATGTAATATAACCACCTGATATTGAATTATTTCACTAAATATCTGTACTCATCTTCAGGCTATATAATTTACAAAAGCAGACATTTATACTATTCAATTTCCAGATGCTTTGACAGGATCACCTGCTGTTGAATTAAAGGAAACAACATTGCAATAAATAATATTAGTAGAAGCTATAGATTCAATCAACTTCAATATAATTAACAATCCATTATATTCACCTTTTGTGGGGGGGAGGCATCACTGCCCTGGTGGGAGTAGGAAGCCCAGCCTTGCTCCTAGAGAGATGCTGCTGAATTTGAACCACCAACCCTGTGGGCTGCGGTCCCGCATGCAACCACTCACTACACCACCAGGGATAAGCCCCTATATTCACCTTTTAAAACATGATACATAAAACATTTTGTGAATTTTGGGAGCAATAAGGTTATTCACATATCTCAGAATTTGTTAAAATGTATTCCACAATGTTATTTCAAGATTCTATCAATTTCCTTATTTTTTTGGTTATACCTGGTGTTAATTAGGATTTTCAAGATTTTGCACTTGAAGTCTATAACTGGCAGGCCTTACCTATCACAGTATAGTCAGAGCCATTCAATTGGCTGGATATAATTAGAGTGGAATGCCACTCCATTACTAAGATCCTAACTATCATATAATCAATTAGGAGGATGCTTCATTTGTATATCATCGTCATTTTTTGGGGGGGAGGGGATGCCTTACTGGCCCTGGTGGTCATGGGCGCTACCCAGTGTGGCTCATGAGAGCCGCCACTGGGTTTGAACCGCCAAGCCCGTGGGCTGCAGTCCCGCACTCAATCACTTACGCCACCGGGGCTCAGCCAGGAGGCATGCTTCCTTTGTGTATTATCTGCTTGCAATGTGAGTGGACACCGTGATAAGGCGTGTTTTACTCTTTTTATTTGCCTCCTGGATCTGGATCCTTGCTCCCTCCAATTCTTTGGGCTTGAATGAATGCCCTGTTGCGTTGCTTGTCAATGCTGGGAGTTGTCAGTGTCCTGCCAGCCGACCTGATGATTTGGATTAATTATATTTTGTAGCTACAAGTCTGAGGTCTTCCTGTCAATTGGGGGAGATGCAGCCCCTACAGCTAAGAGTGTTAGGAGAAGCTTCCAGTCTAATACTTAATTCATAAACTTGAAACCTTTCTGAACTTGGACTTGTCTACTTCTGCACTATGTGAGCCATTTTGATACTTATATCTATCTATTTATAAATCTATCTTATCTTATCTATATATCTATCATCTATCTACACACATATAAACATCACTTGTTTTCTTTGATGAACCCAGCCCAAGTTGGATATTGATTTTCAGAATACCAATCTTCATTAGCAGTGACATAGGATTTTTTTTCCCCAGGAGTCAATTAGTAATGCAAACATTTAAGAAGCTTGTCTGCTAACTGAAATATTGGATATATGAGTTCACTTAAAGATGTCTTCAAAGAAAACCGGGTGATTAAATTCAGAGAAAAAGATCAGCCACTGAACCCCTTATGGAGCACAGCTGTTAATTGTTTGGCACGTGTTAATTATATGAGTTGAAATTGATTCAACTGAAGCTAGTGTTATGCTTTTCCTTCAAGTAGCAAAAAAGCCAAAAGCCATAAACTCTATTTGAACTCATGGTATTCCACAGGGCAGAGCAGAACTGGCCCTTGGTTTTCCAAGACAGTACATTTTATGGGCGCAGAAATACTCCTACTTCTCTAATTTCTCAGCAATATGGCTGGTGGGCTCAAGGTGCTGACTTTAGTATCCCAAAGTATAAACCAATACGCCACCAATATTCCCTGGGAAGGTAAAATGTTATCAAAATAGAGGTAAGCCTTTAATGAAATGGACTGACACTGTACTGCAACTTCAAAAGTAACAATTGTTGAAGATGGCCCCAGATGGGGCAGTGCTCCATTCTGTTGTCTGCAGGAGAGCTAAGAGTGAGATCCAACAACCAAAGGCACCTGACTCCAACAATTGCAGAAGTGGCAAAGTGTTCAGGATATTGAACTACTGGTGAAAGTTTACAATTTTGATTCAGGATATTCAGACTAAAAACATGAAAATCACTGAAATGTCATAAAGCATTTCATGGTGCTAAATATAGAATCAGTACCAGATTTTACTAAATGTGTCTTAAAGAATAGATTCAAATAATATATATTTTAAATTTAGATTTCAAAAAGGCAGTTGCTTTATGTAAAAAGTGAATAAAATTCTCTACAATATGGTTGTGCATGATATGATTCAGAAGTTTAAAAGTGTTGTAATATAATGACATAATCCAATATAGAAAAACTCCTCCACTATTTGATTAAAATTACTAAAGAAAATAATTACAATTTAATTAGATTTATTCTAATACTATGTCCAAATCACCCTAATCATTAGTTTTAGGAATATGCTTCAGGACAATTAACACATTCAGCATATTTTCAATAATTGCAGTCTCTATTTCTTAGATCATCTCACTTAATTACGCAGTTGAAAGCACTAACTATTCCTTTAAAGAACAAGGAAGAAAGCTATGCTTTTAAAATAATTTGATGTTCTATCAGACTTTATAGAAAGGATTAATTTTTAATTGAGGAAGGCTGAGTTTTCTTAAAGAAAACGTGATATAGATTTTGACTAAAAAATGAACAATGGTGAATATTAAAAATAGACTGCTGATAAAAGTTGTATGAACTCCCAATAAAATGATTTTTGAAAAAATAGGTTTCTGTCTCAAGTATTTATTGGAAAGTGTGCTGTATTTGTTGATAAACATTTAGGTTAATCTAGATTCTTGAAATAATACTAACATTCTACATAATGATACTTTTAAAAACCTACCTTATTGGAAGCTTGTACAACTCTTATCTATCTATCTATCTATCTATCTATCTATCTATCTATCTATCTATCTATCTATAGTGTCAAGCACATTTGTACATTTATTGCCCTCATCTTTCTCAAAATATTTGCTTTCTACATGAGCCCTTGGTATCAGCTCCTCATTTTTCTTCTGCCTCACGCCCCCATCCCTCATGAACCCTTGATAATTTATGAATTATTATTATTTTTGGTTATACCTTACACTGTCCTACAACTCCCTTCACCCACTTTTTTGCTTTTCATCCCTCAGGGAGGGGGTTATATGTAGATTCTTATAATTGGTTCCCTTTTTCTACCCAACCTTCCCTTTCCCCTTGCAGTATCACCATTCTCAGTACTGGTCCTGAAGGAATCATCTGTCCTGGATTCCCTATTTCCAGTTCCTGACTGTTCCAGTGTGCATCCTCTGGTCTATCCAGATTTGGGATCATGATTGTGGGGTTGGGGGCGCGTAGGGGGTGGGAGAGAAGGAAGCATTTAAGAACTAGAGGAAAACTATATGTTTCATTGTTGCTACAGAGCACACTGACTGGCTCATCTCCTCCCTGTGACTCTTCTTTAACGGGATGTCCAGTTGCCTCTAGATAGATTTTGGGTCCCCACTCCGCTCTCTACCTCATTGATAGTGATATGATTTTTTGTTCTTTGATGACTGATACCTGATCTCTTCAACACCTCATGATCATTCAGGCTGATGTGCTTCTTTCTTGTGGGCTTTATTGTTTCTGAGCTAGATGCCCACTTGTTTACCTTCAAGCCTTTAAGACGCCAGACACTATATCTTTTGATAGCTGGGCACCATCAGCTTTCTTCACAATTGCTTATGCACCCATTGGGTTCAGTGATCATGTGAAGAAGGTGAGCAACACAGAATGCTAGTTTTATAGAATAAAGTGTTCTTGTATTGAGAGAGTAATTGAGTGGAGGCCCTATATACTTCTGCTATATTAATATTAAACCTATAAATATATGCACATAGATACTTTTTATACAATTCAGTTTACTTTTATGAACTCTAGCTGGCTCTTTCGATAAAGAAGGCACCTACAACACAGATAATCAATATATGATTTGCCAATTAAAATAAACTATTGCTTAGTTTTAAAACCTCAGGAGAGATTTTTAGTTTTAGGTGTAGAGATAATTTCCAGACAATTATTTCAGGGTTTCATCCATACTCCATGGTTGCAGAAAATCTAGGTTACATTAGAATTTTAAATTTTAATCTGCAATTTTCATCTTTTGATCAGTGTTTCTCTATAGAATATTTGATCAAAGAGTGAATAGAAGCCAAGATAAAAATATCTGCTAAAATCTTAAAAAACAGAGAATTGTTTAGTTTCTAGTAAGAATGTCTGCCATAGCTACTCATCCAGTGTATTCTTTATGGGATCAAGGGGAGACATTTTACTGGCCTTGACAAACAAGCATAAACTCAGAGAGAAAAAAAAATTCTTAAAATAATTTAGAATAGGTATTTTATTTCAGATCCTAAAGATGGTTATTCAATTATATCTCAAGTAGGATAAAAATAATATTATTAAAAATAAAAATTAAAAATTAAATAAAAATAAAAAATAAAAAATATTTTATTGGAGAGTTAATGGGCATTGAGTTTATATTATAATAGGAGGAACCATTTAGAAAGAGAAGATGAGAATGGCTGACCAGCTTAAAAAACATAGTCGATATAATTAAGTCACTCATATATAAATTATTGAATTGGTGTATGATATGTGGCTAAAACAGCAACTAAAATAACTAATAAATATTAAATGTAATTGTGTTTTTACTACAAAGACACCCATTTTGTGAATTATTCATTATTAATGTTGAAAAAGAACTTTGAAGACTAAATGGTCATGCAACCACATTTTATGGAAAAGAAAATTGAGAAAATAAATCATTTAATAATATTTCTTGCTTGATAGCCATAATCTAGATTCATCTTCCTTAGGACCTTTCATCCCTTATTCTCTGTGCATCATTACTAGTGTTGTTGATTTAAATATAAAACATCAAACTTAATGACAATGGCAGAATTAAATGCAGACATTTTACTGGCCTTGACAAACAAGCATGAACTCAGAGAGAAAAAAAAAATTCTTAAAATAATTTAGAATAGGTATTTTATTTCAGATCCTAAAGATGGTTATTCAATTATATCTCAAGTAGGATAAAAATAATGTTATTAAAAAATAAAAATAAAAAATAATGTTAATTTAAAAATTTAAACTATAAAAGTGAAAAATAAATTGCCACAGTTTCCTTATAATGTGTATCTTTTTTCATCAAAATTTTTGTATAAAATAGAAACTCATATTGCTTTACACTAGAACTCAACAATATAATCTGCTCATATTATTTTCAGATGTATACTTTGATTTGGCGTATTCTCTGGTATAGAGAGAGTCAGGAAGTCAATGTAGTCTTTTGAAATAGAGATTCAGGAATTATGCATCGTCTTGTACTGAACAAATATTCTTAGTTCTGACTACCTTGCTCTATTACATTAGGTACAGCCTCCGGTCTGCTTTTCTTATTTGTTAAATTACTGTTTAAAAACTGCCCTGTAAGAAATAAATATCTATGAAACACTGTTCCAATGTAGTGTGCTGTATAATTGCTTGATGATATCATAACATGTAATTTTCACTTCACTATTGATGAACTCTTTAGTCAATGAGTTCTATTACTGTTTTTTTCATTTATATTTCATATTGTGTTGGCCAATTTTATTACTAAATATCCATTATTTTTACTAACTACTGTGGTTCCCTTTAAAGCTCTATATTCTCATTATATTCTGCTAATGGGATTATACCCACTCAGAGAACAATGTACATGAACTAGCTCTATGCAAACCTAATGGAGTACTGCTTATTACCTTTGGTATTTTCCAATCATATCTTGCAGATTGCTCTGTGCTACCAGTTAATAAGGAATTCTTCAAAGAGTCATGTATACTTTTTTTATTTGTGAAAACTACTTCTTTCCCCTACTTTGTGCAGAAATATACTCTTTGAAAGTCAAATATTTACCTTTCTAGATGTGTTAGTATTTGTTATTCTCATTGAGAGAGTGTTGCAGAATACAGTTTTACAAGTCAGATATTTAAAGTTATTTATCTATGGACAATTCTATTTCTATTAGAATTATTTTAGGCATACATATATATGGGATTTAATTCCTTGAGCAAATATAGACATTATACTTCAAAATCATAAACTCTTATCCAAGACTCCCAACAAATTCTTAGGAAATAAACTTTTTAACTTAACTAGAAATGCCTAAAATAAATATATATATGTGTGTGTATATATATATAATTAGTTCACGCCATTGTGATACCTCGCAATTGGCAGAACGCTTGATGGAATTCATCACCTCTCAGTACCTAAATATTTTTTTTAAACCTCAATATCTTTGAATAGATAAATGTTTAGATTTACCAATTTGAATTACCATTGACTTTAACATATACTTAAAAAAACCCATATTATTCAGCATTATGACCAGACTATTACATTTAGCTCTACAGGATAAGTACAAAAGAAAGGAAGGGGTGGGGGGAGGAAGAAAGGAATAAACAAAATTACAGTGCTTGTTGTAATGTTTTACACTTTCCCTAAAACAGAAACTAAAATACAGTAGAACCCCAGATATCCATGCTGATCTGCTCTTGAAGAATCATGGAGATGCGATGCAGTTGAGATCCAAATAAATTTTCCCTATAAGAAATAACTGCTTTTTTTGTTGTTTGCTTCGACAACGGCTTCAGGCCCTGTAACTCCAGAGCCTCCCTTAGACCCCTCGCGGCTCCCGGTCATCGAAGATTTTAGCCTACTGTCAACGAAGACCCGCAAGGCTTCAAGAAAAAATTCCTTCCTAAGACCCGCGAGAACCCCATGGAGCCTATAGGCTGCCTGGGCACAGCTGCTGCGCTGTCCTAGGGACTCTACTGCTTCCACCCGGGCCAGAGCCAGCGATCCCAGCTCATGATGCGCATTCGGATGGTTGCCCAGGGCTTCATGGTCGTTGCCATCTTGATGCGTCTGGCTGCATCCGCCATGAGCCCTCGACAGTGAACCTCCAGCCCGGACTTGAGGAGCACGGAGAGCAGCCCCAGCTCCATGAGCAAGCTTCGAGCAGGCCAAGGGACTTAGTTTTAGGTCCCCATTTTGATGGGGAAAGAAGTGGTGGGCTGATTGTGACACGAGATTTTTATTTTATCCCTCCCTCCTCTTCCCCCCCCCCCCTTTTCAGGAATCACAGATGCAGTTTGGTCTGTTGCCAATTCCTGCTTAATAAACCCTGGTCCATTTGTTAAAAAAAAAAAAAAGGGAGAAATAACTGAAAACAAATTAATCTGTTCTTGACCACCAAGTGTTTACCCTACCCTTGTCTTTTTATACAAAATGTTACAGAGAAATTACAAAGTAAGTTCAGAGTTAAATGATATAATAAAATATGAAACAGCATTAAAGAAGTTTTTAACAACTATGACCTATACCTAGAGAGTGATGAAGATCTGGATCTGTGGACACGGGTGTGGTGAAGAGATATGGAGAGAGTCATTATTCGGAAGAGAATCCTCTTCCATAAAAATCAAGTGGTAGCCGCTTTTCAAGAATCTTTTCCCCTTCTTTGTCTTATTTCACTAGGACCCAGGCTGGCTTTATCTGAAAAAAAAAAAAATTTGTCTCATGTGGTCTGCTGTTGGTGTTTCCTTAATTTTTTTTCTAAAAGGGTTTACTAAATTATCATCAGTAATGTCAAAAACATGCTAATTAGTTATTTATGATGATTCTTTTCAAAAAAACTCTTTTTAAGGAACCACGTTTTTTATCTAAAATCAGTACAAAACAAAGAAAATTATAGCAAAACTCTGGGAACACAGCTGCAAAATATTTAAACAACACATACTAACAATGCCAAATAATGTGAACAGACTAAAACATGGACTGTTTTTGTTTACAAAAAAGAGCATGCACTGGGTGAGAATCCAATGTTTTGCTCAAGCTCTGATGCAAAATTTTCTCTACATTTCACGTCCAAATCCAATTATGTCAAGAACTGCTGCAGTTGAATACTGGGTGTGACGGTCATGTACCTGTGTCAATTTCATGATTGAGATGTAGGGGTAGAGTCTAGCCTATCAATCTGGAGATAGCCATTGAGTAGCCAATGAGGCTTCTGTGTGGGTATGGCTTTCTCCTGACTTCTGGGAAGTCTCACGGTATTTCGCTTGTGGAGATGAGAGACCATTTTTATCAGTTGTTGGGAGTTGCTCGACTGACAAGACAAGGTGGCAGCATCTGAGGAACTGGAAGAGCTAGAGGAGAAGCCACACAGCCTTACCCTAATGGAACCAGACCTCTGAAGCTGGAAAAGCCACAGAGAGACCCCTGCCAGCACTGAGATTCTTCTATCGCCAATGGATACTGCTGATGGACCCTGAGCCCTGGAAACAAGTAGCCATGAGAGGACCCCTGCCAGAGCCGGGACTCTCCACCCACTGTCCTGTGACTTCATGAGTCGGAAGGAGACTTTACAGACTGGAATCAGACACATGGGCTAATATTGGAACAATACTTTGAACTGGAGTGTGTTGGGATGCTTTCTCAATGTTCCATTCCTCTTGTATATAAACCCTTTCCTTCTATCCATATGCATGTTTATAAATTTGTTTCTCTAGTCTACCTAGACTGACACACCGGGGTTCAACGGTAACTTATTATAAAATTAGTCATCAATCCAGTCCTCAGTGTTACTTTGCCCATATCCATGGGTGTTGGCAAAAACATGGCAAAAAAGTGGCAGAAACCACTTTGAGTGGATGAATTCACAAATCTGTTGTAACTTTTATCTTTCTTGTCACTTCTCTGACTCTTTTCTCCTGCTAAGCTTTAGTTTCTGATCCTCATTAACGTGTTCTGACACTGCCGGAGCTACTGCAACTGTGTGAACTGCGATAGCCGCCTGAGTCTCATGGGCTGAAAAAATATTGACCTCCATCAGAGCTGCTCCCTCCAAAAGTTTTTTTTTTTTTTTTTTTTTGGCATCCCTGCCCTGGTGGAAGCAGGAAGCCCAGTCTTGCTATTGGATAGCGACTGCTGGATTTGAACTGCCAAAACCGTGGGCTGCAGTCCGCACAAAACTACTGTGCCACCGGGGCTCGGTCCCAAAATTTCTTCTTTTAATGGTCCAAATGTGAAGATTGACTGTTGGAACTACCAAAATGATTGCAGCTTATACCCTACAAAACTGCTTCCATATTTATCAAGCCCATCGTAACCACCCCCGCTGCCTCTGTATCTACCACCTCACAGCTTCCAACTAGCTGTGACCATGTCCATGGATGTTTCCTCCTTGACCAAAGTTGTCATTCCCACCATAACCATGTCCGCAGTCACAACTGAATTTTCCAGAACCACTTTAACTTCTTTGGGTGGCCACTTGTTGTGTGGACAGAGCTTTTTTGGCTTCACAAATGTGATCCATCACCTTATGGCATTTCTGAATGACAATCTAATCTATGGAGTCATGGCCATCAACAGTTACAAAAACAAAGCCCCTCTTCTTGAAACTGCCTCAATTGGTTATGATTTTATTTACTTCAATTTTACTAGATTGCTCACAATAACCTCCTAGGTGTTGCTAATCAGTGTCTTCATTGAGGTCACCAACAAAAATACTTTTCATAATTAAATGGGTATCCGGTCCTCAAGAGCCTTCTTGTGAACCCTCTGTAGTCCCACAGGTATCCATCCACCTTTGTGGTCTTGAGTTCCTGGCTGTGTCACCTCCGACACGACAGAGAAGTGACAGACTCCAAGTTTCTGAAATGTTATGTTTGTATCACTCATTACCACACAGACCATGGGTATCCCCCACTATTCAAAGCTCACCGCACAGACGAAGGCTTTCTACAAAGATCTAGGTTCTTTAAGAGACATCACTTGTACGGGGGTGGGAGCAGGGGCTGGAGAAGGGGGAAACTATATTTCATCCTTTGTGACCTCCTCACGCAGAAAACAATAGATAGGTATTTTATGAAAGCAGTTCAGAAACATGGACCAAGAGAAGTCATGTAGAGATCCCTGCCAGCAGTGAGATGCTTCTACCACCTCTGACTTTGGACCCACTGGTCTGTGATGTTCCTGCATTCAGCATAATTGCATGTGTTCATGAGTCTGAAGAGGACTTTATAGATTGCTGTTGAACATTTGGGATAATATTGAACTTATGGACTTGATGCGGACTGGACTGGGATGTTTTCCTCAATGGTAAATTAACCTTGTATATAAACCTCTCCCTTACATATATATGCGTATTTATGAATTTGTTTGTCTAGTTTACCCAGACTAATATAATGAGTGAATAATTCATCACTTGTTTTCAATGAAAATGTCATTTGTCACTAGTGAATAGTTGATGATACAACTTGTTTTATCTAAGGCCGTCTTACTTTGTATATGCTTTTATAGTATCTGTCCACTTCACATCTTTAGAAATCTCATAAAGTGGCTTGACTTGAATTCTCAGTCTTTTGGCGGCCACCTTGCTTAACAGAGCATAGCTTTTTTGTTGGTTGGAATGCATGTCTCTGGCTTCAGATGATAGAGTCAAGCTTCTTTATATTTAGCCTGGAGCATTGAAGTGTGCTCAACATTTGGGTTTTGTTTCTTCCAAATAAAAGGTTGTCTGACTTGTAGCATTTTAGAAGACTCCAAAGACTTGATTTTCTCTCTGTGTCTTCCTCAAAGAGGGTGGCAATTATAAGCCTAGTAATTTGTACTTTGATATCAGGCAACCCCTCCCTAAACAGCTCTCAAAATTCACATTAATGAAATTTTAATAGAACTTCTTAGGAAACTAGAAAAAAAAGAAAATAGAGAAAATATAGAGAAATTTGCCCTCAGGAAGGAATTCTGGTGGCACATTAGTTAAAGCAATCTACTGCTAATATGTCAGCAGGTAGAAGCTTCCATATATTCAGCTAGAGAAAGATGTAGTGATCTGTTTCCATAAAGGTTTTTATGAGGTGCCTTTGAGGCACTTCCCACTAATGATGACCCCAAGAACAACAGAATGGAACAATTCCTGGCAGTGCACCATCCCCATAATCGTTGTCAAGTTGCAGCCATTGGGTCAGTCTATCTCAGTGAGAATATATATATATATATATATATATATATATATCAAGTTGGATGCTCTTTTTCAGTGAAGGATCTCATCTAATAGCAAGTTCAAAGTATGAGAGATGAAATTTTGCCATCATTACTTCTAAGGAGCAGAGTATTCTGGCTGCATTTCTTCCAAGACAGATCGGTTGTTCTTTTGGCAATCCATTGCATTTTCATATTCTTCACCAGCAACAAAGCCAGTTAATTGGTTCTTCTTCATTCTTATGCATTCCTTGCCTATGCTGTGAGGCAATTGCCTGTATGTGAGGCAATTGAAAATACCATGGCATGGGTAAGGTGCACATCAATGTCCAACCTGATATCTTGCTCTTCAACTTTTTTTAAAATATCAGTGTATTTCTAAATGCAGTGCTTTTTGACTTCTTCACTGCTTCTTACATGAACATTAATTGTGATCCAAAGTCCAAAAAATTGTTTCACAACTCTAATATTTGCTCTATTTACCATGATGTTATCAATTGACACAATCTGGATGATTTTGGCTTAAATAATTTTTACACTATGTTTTAATTCATGTCGAAACCTGCAATCCTTGATCTTCATCTACAAGTGCTTGAAGTTCTCACTATCATCAAACAAGATTATGCTGTCTGAATAAAGCATAACAGTGAATAAGGCTTCTTCCAATTCTGATATTCTGTTTTGCATATGATCAAGAGTCTCAGATTATTTGTGGAGTATACTGATTAGATAATTTTGGTGAAAAGATAAAATACTGTGAACCAAGCATTAATCCTGTTCTGTTAAAAGAACTTCCTCCTTGTCTTTGTATAGGTTTAGAATAAGTACTGTGAAATATTCCGGAATACCTATTATTCTCATGGATATGACTCACACAGTCAGATATCTTTGTATAGTCAATAAAGCAAAATTAAACTTTACAGCATTCATGGCTTTGAGCCAAGATGCAATGGATGTCAGCAATGATGTCCCTGTTTCCATGTCTTCTAAGGATGTAGCTTGAATTCAGCAACTCCATATTCATGGTGCACTGCAGCTATTGTATTTTCTTCAGAAATCCCATACTTTCAGGTTATGTCAATAATGATTTTCCATAATTTCCACATTTTGTTGGGCCACCATTATTTGAAATCTGTAAAAATGTGAATTGTCTTCTAGTTAATTGGCCATGTAACTCTCTTCCAAAATTTTTGACATAGGAGGATGAGTGTTTTTAGTGCCTTATTTTTTTTTCTGAGAGTTTTTTTTTTCACTTGTACATTCATTTCAGATTAGACTCTTTTCCTTTAATACATTCGTTCTTGCTCATTTACCATCTCTTGAAATGGTTGACTGCTGGTAATAACTATGTATTAATTCTATTTTCTTTTAGGCTTCCTGCATCATTTAAAAATTGCCATAAAATATCTCAACTTAAGAACTGAATTTTTTCTTCCCTTGTTTCAGCTTAAGATACTGAGTATAGTCTTCCCAGTTGGCTTTCTAACATCAAGACTTTCCATATTTTAGCATAGTACTTTTTGTTCCCTCAAGCTGCCTTTTAAATGTTCTGTTAAATTCTTTTACTCCATGAGTTTTAGCAAATCTATGATCAAGTGCAAGTTCAGAGTATACGAGTATCTGACGGTCACTTTAACCTTTTACTCCTTCTGCTGTTCTAGATATCGCTACATAGCTTATCAGGTGTTCCGACAGTAGTTTTAATTACTTAGCCAATTTTTGAGATGTTCTTGAATTTCATGTGGGATTTACTCCAGGTCATATTTTGGTTCTATTTTACTTGTTTTATTTTTTTCTCAGCTTTAATTAGAATTTATATATGAAAAACTTATAATGATTGTCTATTTGAAAATCAGACCCTAAGTTCATTTTCGCTGCTGATATTGAAATTCTCCATCCGTTCTTTTCACAAATATAATCAATTTCATTCCTGTTTTTCCACTTGGAAAAATCTATGTGTATAGTTGCTGTTTACATTGTTGGAAAAAAAGTATTTGCAGTAAGAAACTAGTTGATCTTGAAAATTTTATATTGTGATCTCCAATTAATTTTATCATCCAGGCTATATTTTCTAATGCATTTCAGTCACCAATAGTTACAAATGTGTTTTAATCATATATTTCATACACTTGAAGCTGAAGAAATTGATAAAATTCTTCAATGTCTTCATTATTTGCTTAATTGTTTGCTGAGGAAATTTGAAAAATAGTTGTATTAGTGGAATATTCCTTGAATCCATACAGATGTCATACAATCACACAGTGTTGCAATTCAATATATATAACCAAATGTGCTTTTTAAGGACAAATGAGATGCCTTTCCACTTGAATTTTTAAGTATGATGTTCTATTTGAAAGTATGATCTTTTGATTCAAATTGGCCAATACCAGTACATTTCAGAACAATAAAATGGCTTAAAAAATCATGAGAGATAACTCATGGCTGCAACCATTTGCCATACTTATTCGAATTATCTGTTGAGCAAATAATTCAAGATGTTAGACTATATGAAAAAAAGAGCTTCAGGTTTGGGAAGCTTATTAACAACCTGTAATACAGAGATGATACAACTTTGTTGAAACCAAGGAGGGCTTGAAGCACTTGCCATTGAAAATCAGAGACTGTAGACCTCAGTAAAGATTGCAACTCAATGTAAATAAAACTAAAAATTTCACAAATGCACCAACTGGTGCCTCTCCAATGAACAATGCAAAGACTGAAGTTTTCAAAGGTTTTATTTTGCTTGAATCTACAGTAAATGCCAACATAACGATGGTTAGGGTGGTTGTTTTAGTTTGTGTTCTCTAGAGAAGCAAGACCAGTGACACTTGTATATGTTGTTAAAAAAGAGATTTATGTCAAGATGTGAATTTGAAAATTAAGTCGTCTGATAATAACAAATTTCTCTTGACTGGTGGAAACTTATGAATAGGAAGCAAGATGATGAAGCAGAGAGAAGATGCATAGGCTTGTGGGTGCAGAGGCTGAATTTATCCAAATGGTTCCATTGTCAGTGGCTTAATGACAGCTCTTGGATTGGCACGATAAGAGATGGTAGCACCATACACAAGAACAAGATGCAGCACCACCAGAATTTAGGGATCCAAAGAGAGCTTGATGTTGCTAGGTCTCTCTTTAATGCAAAAAACTATTTATGAAGCCTAGGAGATGTCATGAGGTTGAGACATAATTGATAGTTTGGGCCCCACTCCTTCTTTTACCCAGGAGTGTCCAATTGATATAATCCTGCATCCTCACAGTGGCACAGGACTGAACACTGTTTTATTCTGTTGTACATAGGCTAAATATGAGTGAGAACTTACCTGACAGAATCCAAGAATAAAACATTCAGGATGGTAAGAATCAGTAAAGATTTAATGAAAGTATTTAAAATTGTGTTTTGAAAGTTTCCTCAAATAGTTGTGCAGAGCAAACCACCCTTTGGTCCTAAAGTTGCATGTCAAAAGTATTTATTTCTTTTCTCAAAAAGTGACAAGCAAGGTTTAGTAATACCATATTCAGAGAAGCTTGGAGCAGATATTTTTTAGGTGGTAAAAACTGACAGATGGTAAAGTAAGCTTGTATATCTAGGTAAGAAAATACTAATTTTGGGAGCAATGAAAAACTTTATGTATAGCATTAAACATCTAAACATAGCATAGATTACTAGATTTTTTTTTGGCAACATCTAAAGCATCATAGTCAGGAACCAGTGGAGAGTATGTCCTGTTCTCTGTGTCAAACCCGATCAAGGTGTTGACCATGGTTATGTCAATGCAAAACAGCTTCTCCACAGCCTATTTGATAAGGTGCTTATTGACCTTGATAGCTACCCTGAACATCAGCATGCTGTTATCTTCCCGGTTCTTTATGGCTGACTCATAATCAGGAGGAACTTGATGGCATAGTAGTTAAGCTTGTTTCTTCTCAGAGTGCTCTTCTGAGCATATTTGGGGTGCTTTCTTAGCCTCAGTATATTTTGCCCATTAGAAGGTGCTGGGTTTGCCTTTCAGTATGGACTTCTTGGTCTTTAACCACTTTGCTTTGACTTCAATTTGGGGGCCGGGTCCAGGCGTTTCTTCTTTGCCTTCAGTGCTATCTTTGTAAAATGAAAAGGCAATACTAAATTTGTTCAGAGAGAAAAGAGTTGCTAACACCAATATCCAATTATTTCTTATTCATTGTATAATAGGGGCTTTAAAAAGTTTGTGTAAAGGCAACATATTTTTTGTCCTTAACCCTATAAAGGCAACATTATCTCTTCCTTGCAACTTTTTATAATTTGGGGCCACTGCTATGTGGTAGAAGTCATGACTCAGATATTACTGTTGCTTTATCATTCTACACCACTTTCTTCCTGTATAGGAGACCAAAATGTCCAAGCGTAATGGATACATGTGAAAGTGGTGAAACCTATATCATAACTTATCTCTACAGAGAGCAGTCCATCAACATCATGCTTCATAAAGTAAAAAACTAAAGACAAGAACACCCTCAATATAATGGCTGTAAGAGAGACTCAAAATAACAAGTATAAAATAGCACAGGAGTGGAGATGTATTTAGACCTGCTGTGTGAGTCAGAATTGACTGGTGGCACCTAACAATAATATACCAGATCAAGGGTCACTGATCCACCTCAAAAAAGTCACTTACCCTGACAAGCTGCTCAAATTTCATAAAGCTTCAAATACATGAGAATTAAATTATGGTATGTTAAGTGACTTAACTTGGTGAAGACTATTTTCAACTGCAAATTTTGCAGAGTCTCATTAAGCCGGTTATCACCCATGGTTGCTTCTAGTTCCAATATGGAAGTAGAATAGATGCCCAGGAGTTTGTTGTTTGTTTGTTTTCCCTATGGATTCCATAAAATTGTTAAGAAGATATTGGTTGTGCCCAAATTTTATACTCCACATATAGACTTTCACAGCCTTGTATAGTAATTGCCACCAAACTCTTATCATCAATTTTAGAGAAAGCTCGTTTCTCCCTTATATTGATTCAATTAAGTATCTTGGATGAAGGCTTTGTCTTTATTTTCCATTCTTTAGTTTCATATACTGCTTTTCAAATCTGTGTGCAGTTTATAAAAATACTTGACATCTTTTGTTTATCTTAAACAGGATCATTTGATTTTAAAGTTATGAAAGCAACTTTAACAAATTAGAACAGAAAATAAAATCAATATGAAATAAATTGGAAGCTATATTAAACTCTCAAGTTTGCATTTAGAAACTGTGGAAGAGCATTGTCCTTACACACATTTTGGCCATTGAGTAAAAAAGAAAACAAGACAAAGTTTTCATCCTTGAGGATTTTGAGATATGTCAGCAAAATTCACTGACAGGCATGAAGGTTTATGAATATAAAACAGCTTTGTCTCATGGCATTGAACATTTCTTCGTCTCCCACATTTCAAGACTGTGTGGGGTAATTTAGAATGCTTTATAGAATGTATCTAAGGTTCTGCTACCAGATGTCAACTGAAAGTAAACAATAGGAAGACAATTATGATAGGTGAGGTGAATTATAAGTACAAGAACATTTAATGTGAACTATAACCTTGTAAAAGTCTTTACCGAAGGATCTTGTTAAGTGTGATAGTAATAAAACTTAGATGCTCCTTTTCTTATTCCAAATTTGAGGGTATGTGGTTTAAACTTTTGTACATATCCAAATCAGCACACTATTTCCTCCGCAGTTAAATTTCAGTAGCAAGGGAAGACCTTTGGCATATTGGGGAAACTTGTACTGAGTTACCCAGGCGGGATAGGAGTAAAACGTACATTGTATTTGCAGAGATAGACAGTGTGTGCTGGGGACAGTTCCATGCTTTGAATCATTTAAATATGTTTTTTGCTTATCTATCACTATTTATTCACATGGAGCTTCCTCAGTAGAGCATATGCTTTGGACTATACACCACTCCTCATACATCAGCACTGCGACGTTCCAAAACCCCTGTTGTTATAGAATTGTCTGTGTTATGTGAAAACAGAGGACACAACATCAAATCACCAAATAGAAAATAACATTAATTTCAAAATTACACAACTATCAAAGTTATATCATTGCATTATTTCTAATGAAATCATTACATACTTACTAAATTGCTAAATGGCCAACCAGTTGAGATTCATGACTGAGAAGACACATAACTTTTACTATCACAGTGCAGATGACTTTTTACCTCAAATCTCATTAATCCTTACTGACACACTCGATCATTAATGGAAAATAGATGCCACCTAAAAGATAGTAAGTGAAGAGTACCCTGAAAGACAAAACCCACTGCTTTCAAGTTGATTCCAACTGATAATCACCCCGGAGGACAGAGAATCCCTGGTGTCTTTGAGATTGCTACCTCAAAGTCAGCAATTGGAAACCACTGGCCACTCATCAAGAAAAAGATGAGGCTTTCTACTCCTGTGAAGAATTGCAGTCTCAGAAATCCAGACATAACAGCGATGCCCTCTTTTATAGGAAAGTAGGGCAACCATAAGCCAGAATCAATGATAATTTACCAATTAGTGATGACAGGAAGTTTTTGAGTTATAGAACAAATCAGAACTATCCCATAAAGTCCTCAAGAATAAAAATATTTACAGGAGTAGACAGCTGCATTTTCCTCCTACCAAGCAACTGATAGGCTAAAACGGCATACCTCGAGTGGGCATCCAAGGCGGCCGCTGCTAACTACTCTTAACCACTGGCCTACCAGGGCTCTTTGAGATGAGGAGTAATATATACAATGGTGATGAGAAAATAAGGCATTTTTGCTTTAGATTACATGTGCTGAATACTAGTTTATTTCAGATACTGCAAGTGCTTAGTAGGCATGTTTTATACTTTATAGTCGGACAAATATCAAGATTTCTTTTATCATAGCAACTGTTAGTAACTAATAATCTTTTGTATTGATTTGTGTAATTTCAGTTTGTATTCCTACATTTCATACTTTCAAAAATCAATTCTATTATGTGCAATCTGTAATAATAGATGCTAACTCCAGCTGACATAATATACATAAAGTGCTTTTTATTTGGAACTTTCTCAATTTTATATATGAACTTTTTAATAACTTTAAAGATATTAATATGAACATAGGATGAATGCATTTTCTCATACTCTATAGTATTCAATTTTTCTAGAATGTCCAGTGATAATGAGACTATTTATGAATGATCTATTTTTTCTTGTTTGTTTTACAACACATCTATACAATTTCTAAGTACTATCCAAGTACTTATCCAAGTACTATCCAAGTACTATCGATAATTTCTTAGTACATAACTCCAGTGTTCACATAGGCATCATTATTTTCTTTGGAACAAATTTTAATATAGTATAAAAAGCAAAAAACCTCAAAATTTTAACCTCTTTTGTGGCAGACATATCTCCCTTCCATGGTGGATGCACTGTCCAGATTGCATGGACTTCGAGTGGAAAGGGCGTGCCTGTTTTAATCTCTCTCACCTCTGTAAGGCCATGGACACAAAAGCCCCCTATTGCTTCCCCAACAACAGTGGCATAACACTCCCAACGTGCATCATTAGAAACAGCCGGGTGGGTGTCTTTCTAAAAGACAAATGTCGACAAAATGACCTGTGCTCTATAGCAGGGTGTTCAGTGGCCCTCTTGCCTTCCCAACCTTCACCAGGTTCTGTCTGATCTCAGCCTTCATAAAATCATAGTGGGTGTTCTTGGTGGGGGAGAGAATTTGAAAATTGAAAGGTGATATATTAGAATAAATTTCATATTGCACGAAGAAAAAAGAAAGTCACACAGAATAAATTAGGATAAGCTAAGATAGATGATACAGGACAAAGAAAATCGCTGTGACTTCACATTAAGGATAACCTGATCTCTCAGAGAAGGGGAATTACAGGAAAAAGAAAGGAAATGTAAGATTAGTTGTTTGTTAGACATTCCCCACTTCATGCATGCAGAGAGCACATAATATTAAACCTTGATTTCATGCCTCATCCCACAGTATACTGGGAATAATGTCTTAAGGTGGTATACTGTTATTTTCAGGTACCCTCTAGTTGTTGTCGACTCATAGCAATCCTATGTGCAACCAAGCAGACATTGACCATTCCTGTATCTCACAATGGGATTTAGCTGTGAGTCCATTGTTGCAGTCACTGTGGCCATTCGTCTTGTATATTGGTTATGGTTATGAAATCCTCAGCAGCTGTAATCTTTTTTCTGTTTTTCATGATGCTTCCTGTTAGTCTAATTGTGATGCTTTTTTTCTTTACAATGAACGGTAAAATATTGAAAAATGTAATCTCTAATTTTCTTTTACTTTTTACATTTTTTAATCATTTTACTGGGGACTCATACATTACTTTCCACAATACATGAACACATATACTGTGCCAAGCACCTTCACATGCCTGCTGCCATTATCATTCTCTAAATGCCCACTTTTCCATTTGAACCCTTGCTAACAGCTTTTCATCCTTTCTCCTCTGTCCTTGCTTCACTCTCCCCCACCAACCCTCAATACTTTATAAATTATTACTGTTTTATCATATCTTACATTGCCCCATATCTCCCTTCGACCACTCCTCTGATGTCTGTCTTCCAGATAGGAGGTTATGTGTAGATCTTTAATGTTTTTTATCAGCAAGTGTATCTTCCTCAAACATGGAGTATTTTTTTTAAAAAATACTGCAGCTTCTCTGATAATTTTCTCAGCATACAGATTGGCTAATTATTGTTAAAGGATACAAACTTTAGGTATACTTTTCCTGTTTTGAACTATGCAATGTTACTTTATCCTGTTTGCAAAATTGTCTCATGTGTACAGGTTACACATTAGCACAGTAACATGTTCTTGGATTTTCAATCTTCACAAGGTTATTCATTGTTGTTTATTACCCACATATACAAATGTTATTGCATAGTCAATAAAAGGAAAGTAAGCATCTTGCTTGTATCCTCTGCTTTTGGCCAAGATACATCTGATGTCAGCATTGACATCCTCTTTTGAATCCAATGTGAATTTCTCACAGCTCTGTAAGTGTATACTACTCTGCTTTTTAAATTATTTTTGAAAATATTTACTGGAATGTCACGAGGATGAGATCACTTAATAATTATCACATTCCATTAGGTCACCTTTCTTTGGAAGGAGCAAAAATGTGTGTATAGATATATACATATATATGTGTGTGTATATATATATATATATATATATATATAGACTACACAGATGCTTTTCAAATTTCTTAGCATAGGTGCATGAGAGTTTCTGGGACTTTATTATCATAATATTAGCAAATATGCAAATTAAAACATTTTCCTGAGTGGTTTCCTCCAATTCCCACAGTGTAACTGTATTTCTTAATTATATATTACCTCTTGAATTGGTTGAATGCCATCCAATTCTTTCTGCTCTTCTGTACTGGTCCCATCTTATTTTGATGCTTCCCATATCATGAAATCATTTGTTCTCAGTCCTTCGATAATTTCTCACTCTTGGTTTTTGCACATCCCCAAGCTCTATTTTGTCTTCTCAAGTTGTGCTTTGAAATTTTCTGTTCAGTTTTTACACATCCTTATTTCTATCATTTTCTTTTGCCACAACTACACTCAAGAGCAAATGTCAGATTCTCTTCTGGCAGCCACTTGTATCTTTCTTTTCTTTTTTTGTTTTGGTTTTTTGTTTGTTTTTGGGGGCATTACTGACCTCTGGTGGGAGTGGGAGGCCCAGTCTTGCTACTGCAGAGCTGCTGCTGGGTTTGAACTGCCAAGCCAGTGGGCCTCAGTCCCTCACTCAATCACTATACCACCGGGGTTCAGATCTCTTTCCTTTCTTTTCTGAGATATAGACACATGCACCAAAGATGCCAATCGTGAGTAAGCTGGACAGAGTCCGATAATTGGAACAGGAATAAGCAATGAATAACAAAGACTTTTGTTTTCTAGATAAAAGGAAAATATTATTTTAAGAAAAAAATATCAGCATATTATGAATAATTGCAGTTTCTAGAGACCATGTTGCATTTTATGTTTGAAAAATATATAAAATTTCAACAGAATATATTGACTTAAGTTGTGAATTTGTAAATGTAAATTGATGTCTGAGAAGTTGAGGAGTATGTATATAATGGTGAAGAGTTTGTGCATGTTCCTTAGACTATGAAGAGGCCTTGAGATAACTTAAGCATGGAAGCTAGTTCTAGATCCGTGTTTTCTGACTATCATTCTCAAGTTATTGTATATAATTGACTGCAATGGGAATATCTGAAATCCAGATAAAATGTGATGGGGACGCATTAGTATTTCAGATGAAAATTGATGAGATCTCAAGGTCGATATGGATCAGAATTGACTCACACGCTGTGATTTTAGAGCATGTGGGTAGAAAAATGGAAGCAATGCAATATCTGAGTTCTGTATGGGTAATGGGAATCCTACATTGGAAGGCTTAATTCTATTTAAAGAAGCCCTTATGATGCTCTCAGTCAGAGTTGGATTGCTAACCACCAGGTTAGGAGATTGAACACACTACACTGCCTGTAGGACACAGTTGAGGCCGTCTGATCCCCCAAATATTTACACACCAGAAAACCCTACTTTCTACTTGAACTCTTTGATATCAGCTCACCTTTATCTTCTCCCTGTTCCAACCTACCAACCCCCAAGCCCTTAATACATCATGTTTTTTACCATATCTCACACCGTCCAATGTTTCCATTCACCTATGACTCTGTTATTCATTCCCCTTGAGCAGTTTATACTGTCATCATTGCTATCAGTTTCCCTGCCCCTCCTCTCCACCTCTTTTCTGTACACTCAGGGTATTGTTACTCCCTTTACTGTTTATGAAGGGTTTATGAATCTTGGATTTCATGCATGAAATGATCTTAATTATACAAATGAACATTCACAGGTGTAACAAAATTAATGAGGCAGGACTAAGCCATAGTAAGGTGTGGTAATATTAAAGGACTACAGGATAGCTATGTGTTTCATCACTGCTATACTGCCCTCTGGATATATCATCCCTTCCACCTGTCCCTTTTGTGAGGAATTCTCCAGTTATCTTTCAGGTGGGTTTTGTCTATGCTTGTTATTTCATGGTAATTCGATTGCTTGGTTTTGAGCATCTGATTCCTATCAACACCAAACAACCTTTTTACCTTCACAGTACTCTCCATTATACTTAATATGTTTGTCAAATTGTTGATTCCATTCTTGGAAATATTTTTCAAATTCATCTGTTTGGAAGTTCACATAACCTCCCTAGACTTTCCTTTTTTAATTCACATCTTCTACATTGTCAAATGACTGTTCATTCATGTCACTCTTCATGGGGCAAGAAAGACATGCTATTTTTTTGCACAAAACAGGTACACTGAGATGGCTTTCTGAGCAGCTGTCTTCTCCTGATGGCAAAACCAGTATCCTATCTGCCATAAATCAGGTCTTCTCCCCCCCCACACACACACTGTTACACAATATTTTCAAAACTTCTAAATAGGAAGTTTGATTAACTATCTGACCTGGTGGAATAAACTCCAAATTCGTTATGAGTAGACATTTCTGTCCATTTGGGAAGTTGATGTATGTCCAGAAAGAGGTGTGT
This sequence comes from Nesogale talazaci, assembly GCA_004026705.1. Classification (NCBI taxonomy): domain Eukaryota; kingdom Metazoa; phylum Chordata; class Mammalia; order Afrosoricida; family Tenrecidae; genus Nesogale; species Nesogale talazaci. The sequence goes on from PVJH01000758.1 coordinate 259,681, forward strand.
AATCAATCAACATTTTACCTTTTATGAAATGATTAAAACACTGATAAACATGTCTTTTTTTTCCCATAGTACTGTCCTTGTAAGCTGTGTTCAACATCACAACTGTTTCTGTGTCATCTTTCTTAAGCAGGAAACAAAATTTGAGAGCTGCAGGCTGTTCTTTTAAATTGGCCATCATGGTATGTCCTTTCACTAAAGTTGTCAGTAATGTTATCAATCAAATATATATACAGATAGTATATATTAATATATATATGCACCCAGAGATTAAGATATTGCCATAAATATATACTGAATATAGAACAAAAGGCTATGCGGACAAATGAAAATATGTCAAACATTTCTGTTTGCCTTTCACCATTCTTTTGATCTTGATGATCTTCAGAGGGCAAAGAATTTTGCCTCAACGACACTAATCAAATCTCCAGCACATCTAGACAGGTAGACAATAGGAAAACCCAAACTGCTCCATTCATGCTGTGGTTTGGTGATGTTGAGTGGGTTCTGACTCATGGTGAGCTGATGTACAACAGATCAGAACTCTGCCTGGTCTTGTACCATCACCATTGTTATGTTTGAGACCACCATGGCAGCCACTGTATCAATCCGTCTTGTCTCTTTGTCTGTCTTTCTCTTTCTCCCTGAACTTCTATTTGACCAAGTATGTTGTCCTTTCTAGGATCTCCTGCCTTCTGATAACATGACCATGGTATGTGAAGAGGGCATTTTGCCATATCTACATCTAAGAGGAACTCTGTACTTCTTTCAAGACAGATTTGTTTGTTCTTTTGGTAGCCCTTGGTGTTTTCAATATTCTTCCCAAGCCCTATTATTCACATACATCCATTCCTCTTTAGTCTTCCTTATTCAGTGATAAATTTTCACGGACAAGTGGGAAGATTTCAAATATTCTGGCTTAAGTAGGTGCATATTTTTCTTTTTTCGTTTTAGTCTTTACACTGACATCCCTGTTTTAAAAACTCTAAAGAGACTGTGTGTAGTAGATTTACTCAGTAAGATGTGTCATTTGATATCTTTACCAGTGCTTCCATAAATATGGATTGTGCATTCAGGGAAAATAAAATCCTTGACGATGCCGATCTTTTCTTCATTTGTCATGATGTTAAGTATTGGTTCAGGTGTAAGGACTTAAATATATATTAATCCATATCAAAGGCTATAATTAAGTTCCTTAATAGTAAATACTTCCAATTCTCCTCAAATGTCAGAAAACAAAGAGGTTGTGTTATCTGCATATGTAAAGTTGTTAATAAGCCTCCCTTCAATTGTGATGCCCTCTTCTTGATATAGTCCAGTTTCTCAGATTATTCATTCAACAGACAGATTCAAAAATATGGTAATAGGCTATAGCCAATATGCACAACTTTCCTGAATTAATTCCACATAGTATGAAAATGAAGTTGATTGCAGACTTCAGGGTGAATTATAACTCAGTATAACTAAGACCAAAGTTCTCACAGTTGGATCATTATGATGAACAGAGAAATTATTAAGTTGTCAAACATTTTGTATTGCTTGGATCTACCAACAATGCTCATGAAAGCAACAGTCAAGAGGTCAAAAGACACATTGCATTAGCAAAATCTGCTCCAGAAGACTTGCTTAAAGTGTTGAAAATCAAAGATGTTTTTTAGAAGTCTAACATACACATAACCCGATGCATGGTATTTTAGTTGCCTTGTGTGTGTGTGTGTGTGTGTGTGTGTAAGTCGAGGATTGAATAAAGAAAACAGAAGAATGGATGCATTTGGATTATGGTTGTAAGGATGAATATTGAGTACTGTGGAGTGTCAAAAATTTGTCCTAGAAGAAGTATGGCTAGAATTATTTTTGAAGAAAGAATGGTGCCTCTTTTTGCTACTTATTTTTAACATGTGTCAGTATAGACCATTCTGGAAAAGGACATCCATTTTGGCAAAGCTGAGGGGCTATGCAAAAGCAGAAGGTCTTTGACATGATCAATTGACTTACAGCATCAGAGCTCACACATGAGAATGATTGTGAGGAAGGCACAGGACTTGGCATTGTTTCATTCTGCTATACAACGGGGTTACTTTGAGTCAGAACCAGCTTCATGGCACATAACAAAAACAAAGCATTCCTGGTTGGAGGAAGAGGCAGAACTCAATATTTCAATCCTGTCTCAACAAATTATATCTCACCTCTTTGAAGGTGTAACTTTTTTTATAAGAGAGAGATCCAAAGTTGTGCTGAAAGCTCTTTTCCCTTCACCTTCTATTGAGTCTATCTCCAACATCTGATCCATATATCTGTTCTGTTGCTTGCCAATCATAGGAACAATCTTCCAATTTTCTGATACTCTGCAACTACTAGCCAGTGGCCCTCTTACTTTGTCACTCTGCTTTCTATTTGTCCGCTTCTGCATGGACATGGTTCAGGAGAAGTCTTTGGATTACAGTTGTCCTAGGGACTCAAAATTAACATACCAACTTGTCAACTTCCACAACTGTGTAAGCCATTTCTTAAAAATTCTCTTTCTATATGCACATACATACAAGTATTACTGGTTTTGCTTTTCTAGGGAACCCAACCTTACACAAAAGCACTACTGTCCCTCATTCAATAAAGACATACTATATCTCTTCCCAAAAGATTATACACAACATACAATATTTAGACTTATATGTATACTGGGCTGCTAATTGCATGATCAGCAGTACAATCTGACACACCACACTATAAGAGAAAAGGTGAGATTTAATTGTCAAATATTTAATTGTCCTGAAAGCCCTATTTATGAAAACTATGAATAAATTGACTAAATATTATTGACTTATGTTTAATCTTAGGTGATGTTTAGTTCTCTCCTAGTTCAGTCACATGATTCTGTGATATTCTGTTTCTTAAACACAGATGTAATATTATATACTACTCATAAATCTTTTGTGATATGTGGTTGAATGATAACATGAAAGAAGATAAATATTTGAAAAAGTACACAATCAGTTTCATTTATGCAAACAGTCAACATTTACCCTCAGAAAATATGATACTTGGTCTTGGTTTACTGCCTGATAGGATGACCTAAATCTTCCATCCTGAAGGTTCTTTGCCAGAAGTAGTCCTTATAGTAATTTTCTATTAACTTTTATCACTGAACATGGGAGCACTAAGAGGTACCCAAGAGGATATTCTGGTTCCAGAAATACTTCTCCTTGCCCTCCTTTTGCTTGCACAACCCAATTTCCCCTTGATAGTTAGCATCAATCTCTGCAGTTTGTACCGCCTGTTGGTTAACTGGCATGAGGAGGCCAATAGAGACAGGCAACATTGCTCCCTTGATAAAAACGACTTCTGAAGTAAGCAGAGTCTTAAGTTGCAGAGAAAGTAAGGCACAATTTGGTCAACAAATTTGTAGAAATATTAATAAGTTAATACATTTCCATTTTAAGTATTGATTCTTAGATCCATAGATCCTGATTATAAGAAAGCAGAATTATAAATTGTTGGCTGATTATTTAAGCACTTGTGTGTTTTATAATATGGAAGACATTATCTCTTATACAGTTCATACTCCAAAAACAATGACGACAGCATATACCCTCCTGACTGTATTTCTGCAATATGACTTTGCCACTACCATCATAAAGAGAAGAAAATCGAATCCCTCTCTCTTTGAATCTGGCTATATTTAGCAATTCCTATGAATGATAGCAATAGAAATGACATTCTGGGATTTCTGAGGCTGAGTTATGAGAGAATTTCTGCTTTTGGGCAGCTCTGTTGAGAGACAGCCACTGAACTTCATGTGTTTGAGGCACATGAAGAAGCCACATCCAAACGTGCTATTCAACAGCCCCATCCAAAGCAAGTATTTCAGACCTGTCCACCAATACACTAGACATCTGAGAGAAGATGTTCTAGATACTCCTTAGAATACATCTACAATCTGAATATTGTCTAATCACTACTATTGTAGCATATAAGACAGAAGAAACAAATGTAAAAATTCTGCTGGAAGTCCTAATTTTCTAAAATTTTAAATATGATTAACTTTTATTTTAAGATTTTATTTACCTAAATTTTAAGAAGGATATAGGATAGAGGTTATCATTGCTGATGTCATATGAATCTTGTCTGAAAATGTATAATACCACAATAATGCTTACTTATGTTTTATTGACTGTGTAAAGGCATTTGACTATGTGAACCATGACAAAATATGGATATAGTATGAATAGTGGTGTTTCCAGAACACTGAGGTATGTTCATGCAGATTCAATGCAGAGACAAAGAAGAATTTATCTGGAAAAAGCTACATCGAGCAAACTGTTTGTGTGAATAAAAAATTCAACCTGAATCTCTTCAAATTGAATTTCAAGTATTTTTGAGAGAACAAAGGAAGTTATAGCTACCAGCTAAGTGATCATTGGAGGGGAAAAATGTAAAATACTTCATAAGGCATGTCTTTTAAATTAAAATGAATAGAAAGTAAGACCAAGAGGGGAAAGCTTATGTGCTAAAAGGTCTTTAAGAACTCTGAAAATTCGGGCTGAGCCCCGATGGCGTAGTGGTTGTGCACAGGACTGCGGCCCACTGGGACGGAGGTTCGATTCCAGCAGTGGGGCTGGGCCTCCTACTCCCACCACCAGAGAGCAGTGATGCCCCCCCCCCCAAAAAAAAAAAAAACTCTGAAAATTCAAATGGGTATGTATTGCTTGACTCCACTCTAGCAATGTATGAGTTAAATATGTCCAAAAGCAAATAAACAATTACAGAAAATAACAAAAATATCTTCCAACCCATTGCAAAGTTATAGAGGTAAAATTTTCATGGGAGCTGACTGCCCCATCTTTCTCTCATGGCAGGCCTGCTAGATTTGCACCATGAATCTTATAGTAGCTGCTTAGCTCTTATGATCTCTCACCTTTGAGATCTAGCAAAATATATGGGGATATTAAATTTTATCTGTATGAGTAAATATTAGTAATATTTTAAAAGTAATAATGCATGATTATAAAATATTATTTGAATTTACTATACACTTTAAAATTATTATCCAAACTATGCACCAAGATGATGATTTTTTCCCCAGGTGTTGATTTATTTCTCTTCAAAATCAGTAAAGACAAAGTGACATAACAGACAACAAAAGAGGGGCCCACTTTTGATAGCCCTTGGAATGAATCAGAACTGTGTAGAGGTTTAATATTACTTTCTCATTTTTGTTTAAAAACTTATATAGTGGCACTTTAAAATCAATGCATAGTTTCTCCACTTCTGAAGTAACTTTCCTGAGTCAATAGAGATTGCTAGATGTCAATCAAATTCACATGACCAACTTACCGCTTGCTATTCTCCCTTCCCTGCTATTGATCACACAGTTTCGGAGAGTTTTGAGGGAGGACTAATTTCTCCAAGCAAAGTTTTTAGCTTCAGTCTCCTAGGGTGCTTTCAGAAATCATTTTAAACTTATGCAAATATATACATAAATATGTGATGTTGTAAATACAATACATACCAAATATGTCACCATATTGTAAATTCATATATAATATATAACATATATAATTAAGAACCTTCAGTAAGTTGGACAGACACAGCAGCTGCAATATTGGACAATGTTTCATTCTATTGTGCATAGAGACTCTATCAATCAGAAATTACCCAACAGGATCTAACAACAAACACAAAATATAAATATATAGCATATATTTCATATACTATAACTTTATTATTAATATAATGTGTAATATGCATGTAGAAACAATGGTCTTTTAAAGGGTCCAAAATTTAATACATTTTCCACAAAGTTTTTAAGACATTTTCAGATAATGTGCAGGTTTTACACTAAAGATTTCTAAATTATAAAATATGCAAAATAAAATATTACATATGTTATTCATAATGTGTGGCACGATGACTGCTAATAGAATATGTATTGTGACAGTGTGATAGACCTCTTATGTACCCTTTCGCTTCATGTAGTTGCTGTTGCTACCTTCTTCCCAGTTGACTTTGCACCACAGCACGGCTATGTTCAATGGGACAGACCACTGCCAAGTCCAATGCCATCTCACAGTAGTGGGGCGCTTCAGACCCTGGTCATTCCATCTAGGTGATGCTGTGCTCCTTCTCACTGACCCTCACCAGTAAGGGTTTCAAGATCTCTTCTATTTTGACAAATATCTGTCACCTACATGTGGCAGGCATTTAGACTCTTCCCCCAAACTTGATGGAGAATTATTCTTTGTATACTTGTAGTTCACCTTCTCCAATCATTTACTCAGCATGCAAATTGAATGAGCATGATTCAAAGATAAAATTTGAGACACACACACACAAACACGCACACCACGGGGGGCCAAAGGCTCTGTGGGTAGCCTAGTGCCTGGCAGTCCAGGTAGGATTCCAGGAGAAACTGTGCAGGGACTGAAGCAGACTCTATTCCTGAGAATGCATCCAAGCTACCATTGCTGCCCCCAGATGTTCCTTTGTAGTCTTCCCACGAATGGAAAGAAAGGGGTAAAAAGGATACCACTTTCTCCAACAACAGAAAAAGGTCCAGCTCCTCCACCTCTGCCTCCGCCACCCCAGTGCCTGATGCCCCCACTACTACCACGAACCCAGCCAAGGTGGTTAATTCCTCTGTGATCCTTCTCCCAGCACCCAGGATTCTGCCTGCTGTTGCTGCCAGCATGAACACTAATGTTACCCTGAACCCCTGTTCCTCATCCTAAAGCAGCTCCCAGAAACAGCAGCCCTGCCATTGCTGAAGTGCCCCACACAAAACCATCTCCACCCTTACCTCCTAAGAGAGGCATCCGTCAGCCTTGGTACCCAACTGCTTCTGCCACCATCAAAGCACCAATTGATTGAAGAGAGAATATGCACTCCGTGACAGTGTCCATGGTCCCATCTTCTTCATCCCCCCCCCATCCCCGCTGCCTACTCACAGTGCCTCCAGAGCCCCCACACTCCCCTTTAGTTCCCTCAACAACTTGTCAAGTCGTGCCAGAAACTGTTTCCACCTTCCTTAGATCTGCCTCAAGAGGTTCCCTAGCAAGAAAATTAACAAAAGGAAATACCCAAGAGGATTTTGGAGCATGGCTCTGGGGGACCCCGTGTACTCTTTCAGGTGCCCCCACTCCTACTGCAGATTAGAATCCAGCAGGCCCACAATGCCTCCCTCAGAGACTTCACACAAAGCTCATCCATTGCTCTTCGGGAACAGTGACAGTTTTTCTGAGGACAACAGAAACCAGGTCAGTTCCCATCACAATTGAAATGCTGAAAGTTCCAGACTATGAAGAAGAGGTTGAGTCCCTCAACTCCTCTGAGCTGACTGAAGACCTGAGACCAATCTCTGTTGTTCCTAGCCTACCACGGTGCCTGCAGGAGGAAGAGGGAGAGAAGGGGAGTCACTCTGATTCAGAAGGTCCCTTTCAATCCTGAGATGAAGAGGATGCAGACGGATGCCAACACAGTGCTCTGGCCAACAAAGTGAAGAGGAAAGACCCCCTAGAAATGAAGTTGAACCAACGACCCAGTGCACCTGAAATGAATCTGAATTCATGGCCCTGGAAAAGCAAAAAAGAATGGAATGAAATGTGGCACCACACTGGGAACACACTGATTTGATGACTAAGTCAAGGACCATCAGCCAAAGACCTGGAACAGAGAAAAATATGCACCCTAAAAACGAAACTGACTGTCAGACTGAAAAGCAACAGATCAAGCGCCGCCTCAC